>JAPWTK010001135.1:0-83995 GCA_029963805.1 Aromia moschata
TTTAGGAATTAAACAACCGGTTTAATATACATACGTATATTCACTGTATCACGTAAATAGCACGTTGGTGTGTTAACAAATTCGACCAGTTAGGACATTATACGAACTATACATCGAGAGTTATATACCTGTTGTGTCAATGCACAATATCGCTAGTAGAATGCGTTAGTTCTTCTCCAATACATAAAAAAAGTGACTTTGAATGGCATTGTTATGTAGAGTTCGTGCGAGCGCGAGTGTAACAGGACTGTAGTCAGTTAACGAATGAAAATATTAATATGTTTACATCAATTATGTAGCAACACGTCTACAATGGCAACACTACCCGACAAACGTCAGTGTTTAGTCAAGGTTCCAATGGCAGGTTGGCGGTTAAAACATATTATTGTGTGCTTTTTCTAAGTGTTCTGGAGTGAAACGGCGATGTTTACACTCAATATTAACTTGTGACATGGAAAAGGAAAAACGCCCGCAAGCATCGGTAGCTTCGCCTATAATAAAATACACGAAAGTGTCCGCAATGTCTTCGCGTATTGATGTCACTACATTTTTGTAAACCCAATCGACATATGTAACGTACTTTCTCATGCGGAATTTTTCGGTCCATATATTTTTTATAAACGTACGAACTTGGGATTCTCTAGTTTGTTTAATGTAATATTGCTTGCAACAAAGACTACTGTAAGTTCATAGAAAAATACGGAGTTGTTGGCGCTGGACGAGGCACGACTTTTCAGATGTCTTGTTACTTTAGTTTTATCTGAAAATTTATAATGCGTTACACACAGTACAAAAAAGGTCATTTCCTTGAATACGTATGGCCCTAAAAACCCTCGGGATCACTGTCAACCCACGGTTTGAAATACTTCCCGCCTATTTCTGGCACGGTACCTCACTTTATTCACTTCTCCCCTCAACTAATAATTATTAATATTTATAAGATATTTAAATACACGGCGAATACGCTAAAAACGAAACGTATCAACGCGATGCAATACCGGCGACTGTCTTACAGCGGTGCCATAAATAACTACTTTATAATAGCTTTTCGTAATGCAGCTGTGAGCTGTGAAGGCCAACGAGTCAAGGGCAGGACAGGCACAGTATCGGTCCTGTGACATTCGCGTTTGGTAATAAGTAATAATATTTAATAATGTATTACGATGCAACATAGTTTCTGTGAACATACCAACATTTAAATTCATAAACTGACTACGATCCTGTTGTATTTCGGGCGCTCGCACGAACTCTATGCCGTTATTAGGTTCAGGTATAATATAGAGACATCCAAAAAAAAAACGTCATCAAGTTGGCCGAGAAAAAACGTATTTCATTCTTAATCGAATTTACAACCTTATTTACTTGTCAAGCCATTGTTTATTTTGCAAATAATGACAGTCACTTGTCAAAGTTTGACATAACTGAAAAGCTAAGACATGACCGCTATTTCTATCTCTCTCGTTCACCGCCAGAGTTGATGACGTTTTTTGGATGTCTCTATAGACTTAAACTATTAAACAACAGTTTTAAAATAGACTTAAACAAACCTAGTTTGTATCATGAAATTTCACCAGTTACGAGAATTTTGGGAATTAAACAACTTCCCAATTCAATTTATTTCCTTCGTTTAATATATTTCCTCCGTATAAATACGTCACGTAATAGCTCTGTTTGATTGTGTTATCAAATTCGAGTGCTAAGGACATTTCAAAAACTTAACATCCCGGTTGAATACACATCTACTTGTTTAATGCATCATATCATTAACAGTTTCTTGTCACAAAAATGTCAAAAAATGTGACTTCAAAGATATTCTTTAGTTCGGGAATATTAGATCAGTTACTAGGTTACCTACTGTACCTAATGCACCATATCATCAGCTAATTAGTTTTTTGTCATAAAAATGTTAAAAAAGTGACTCAAAAATGACCTTAAATATTTTACATCAATACAATTTTACAATTTTTTATATCAGATTATTTTGCCAACGTTATTCCAGCTAGTTTCTGCTACAAAATCCGTCTGGTTATCAGGAAAAAACCCTTCACGAGTCAACTCGAGTCCCCGCCACTTTTAAAAATCTGTGCTCCAAAATTAGGGGCGCGCGGGGTGAGGGGCGCCTCGTGCGCGGGGGCAACGCCGGGGTCAGCAGCGTGAATTTTGATTAATGCCGAGGGTTATTATCGCGTTAAACCGGATCGGACGCGAATCGGTTCGGTTAATGCGTTCGGACATGGCCGACGACATGGCAGGGCGCGCACAAAGAGCCACTCTAAACGCATAAATAACAACAACCGGGCCGCTTTTTCGATCCCATACGTACGGGGACCTCTGGGACCATTTTTCATGGGCAATTTGACATCTCCGCGCACAGGCGGTTTTGTTCGGCGTTTGTCGCGGATTGTACCACTGCCAGTGTGCGACATCGCCGGCTTCGACACGGCTCTTGTCGTTTCGATTTTGCCTTTGTCAATTCCCATTTGTTTACGTTGACGTGTAAAAATCAAGTAGTTGAAAATAAAAAATAAAATAAGAGTATAAAAAAACCAGTAGTTTGATTTATCTTCCTTAGCACTTTATAAGTGAATGTATATACAAGGTGTCCCATTCAAACTGACAAATAGTAATATTTTGAAAACTACACATCGAATCAGAAAAGGTATATAGTGAAATTTGTTCGTCTCGAAGGGGGCATCCAATGATATTAAATCGACCCTGTACCCTATCCCTGGGTGAACGGGGGTAACTTTGAAATTTCAAATGGAAACCCCCATTTTATTATACATTCGGATTCTACATCACAAAATACGTCCCGGTTTTGCCAAACTTCTTTTTTTTATTCGCGATGCCGCTGTAATCGCAAGAAACATTTTTTCCTAACCTTTGACAAAAACATCCGATCAAAAAAGATGAATAATATCTAAATCGACCACAACCCCTGGGGGTAGGGTGGGTAGTAACGTTAAATGTCAAATGGGAAACCGACATTTTTCATCACAGATTTACATTTTTACGTGTTACTAATTTTTATTGAAACCATTTTTTTCATTCGTGATAGATAAGCGTTGAATTTTTCCATGGAAACTATTTTTTAGCGTTACCACTAGGAACAATGACGAGGGCGTAGTAGTTTTCTATATTCTTTCAGGTGCTTGTTTTATGTGAGTCCCTCGCTTCTTAACCATTTAATTAAATTAAATGCTCAAAATTATGATCTTGAACGTCAATGCATTTGTTGATTCGTGCTTCAAATGCCTGTACCTACACATAAGTATTGTCTGGTGTAATTGCTGCGCAAGCATCCTTGGACAGCTTTTGGGATCAATGGATGGCTTTTTGAAAATATGAAACACGTGCTTTTTGTTTGGGAGGTAGCGACATACTTATATATTTAATGTCGCCATTTTGACCAAGACTAGAATAGCAATTTTTCGATAATACGTACCCCATATACGAATAAACCCATACCTAGCAAAAATTAAAGGAACAAAAAAAATTTCCAAAATTTTTTGGCGAATTTTCAATTGGCTGTATTTCGTAGAAAAATGTCAGTACAGGAAATAAAAAACACAGCTTTCAAAGCTTGAAGACTCCTTGTTTTCGAATTTTTTGGTTAAACATTTTTGACATCGGTAGCCATGCAATTCTTGGATAAAGCACGAAAGAAAATATTTTCTAAATTTTTACATTTTTTTTTGCTCTCAGTGCATGGAAACATTTTTTCGAGACAAAATCAATGCATAGGTCGCATAGCCTGTTTATTCAGCTTATTATTTCCTGTACGGCCATTTTCACTGAAATACAGCCTGTTGAAACTTGCCAAAAAACTTCGAAATTTTTTTTGTACCTTTAATTTTTGCGCAGGAAGTGTATGAGTCTTCAAAACTAACTCCGTTGCTGAGCACCGTAAGACCCCAAAATTTGCAATATGTAATTAAAAATGCATTCTTGACCAAGCGTAAAACCTATTTTAAATGTTGAATGGAAGTACAGAAAGTTAGAAGAGATTTGTCTACCATGAGAAAAAAATGGTGGAACATTGACACTGACTGACACAGTGTTTCAGCATTTGTTAATGAAAACGTGGAATTGTCTGTTAATGAAAAGTGTCGGAATTTGATGGTTCCACTTTTAACGTTTTTTGACGCGCCAACACATATATGTTAAAAAAAATGTTAACCTCTTAGAGGTTGATTTTCAAAAAAGTCGGCTTTAAAACACATCATGTTCAGAATTTGAAGGTAACCATGTTCAACAATTTGTGAGATATTAGTTCTTTTAATGTTCACTTTTTAAACGTGAACTATTTTATCATAATGGTTAACCTTATCATCATGTTAACCCTTAATAAAATAGATATTACTAAAAACTTACTCGTGTATGGCCAGCTTTCGTTGAGTCTCGGTTGCTCAGTCTTGGTAACCTCTCCCTCGTACTATTTTTGCGACTTCGGTGGGCGTTTCTTTAGGACCAAAGCTTGTGACATAGTGTCCCAAATTGACCTTCTTGAAGTCGAAAATGGAACGTAACTTGGTAGGGTACGTATTGCCAAAAAAACGAGACCACGACGTATAAGCTGTAACAAAGAAAGTTAGTGATAACAAATTTATTTACAAACTATCATATTTTTACAAGTTGTGGTGTGCGATATTTCAGTTACCATATCTTGAAAACGACGGGGACGGGGACCCACTCACTTTTTAGGTGATGACTATACCTCTTACTGAAAGGATTTCTAAAGTGAAAAAGCGTCAGCAAAGTTTTGCGTAAAAATTTCAAAAACACTGTTGACTCCTGGGGGTTCTCGGTAACGCTCTGTGGGATGTTGCAGTATATTTTTTTCATAATCTAGAAACAAATATAAGACGTTTTCGATTTGTTACAAAATATTTTGTTTCAAAAAAGTTATGGCTATTTTATTTTGGGAAACAAAATGTTCCTATAAAATTAAAATTAAAATGGCCATAACTTTTTGAAAAAAATATTTTGCAACAAATCGAAAAAGGTCTCCATATATTTGTTTCTAGATTATGAAAAAAAGTATACTGCAAATATCCCACAGAGCGTTAATGAGAACCCAGGAGTGCTCCAGTGTTTTTGAAAATTTCTTCGCAAACTTTTTCACTATAAATCCTTTCTGTAAGAGGTGTATAGTCATCACCTAAAAGAAGTGGGTCCCATGCGTCGTTTTCAAGATATGGCTAACTGAAATATCGCGCACCGCCACTGTTACAAGTTATGTGTTTGTGACATCTGAAGTCCTTCGACGTTGTTCTAAAGTTCTTGTTAAAGACCACCATAAGTATTTATGAAATGCTATTGAACATATCTCATACCAACGGTATTCAAACGCCGTCTTTCGTTCAACGAAGTGTCAATGTATGGTACTGTCCAATTTCTTGAAATATGTATTAAGTAATAATTCCTACTGCTTGTTTCTGACACTATGCATACATTAACATTAATATATATGTAACACTAGATATATGTTTCGTTCTTGGGCAACATTAGAGACATGTTTTTTCTTTGATTTGGTATCGTGTAATATCATAAGCAAATCATAGCTAAACCTCTGAGACCCTTTATGGTTACAATTTTTCAGAGTTGCTCATCTACATACCAGGGTTCAATTCAGTTCAAACGACAACAATTGATTTGTGTCTTCTATTTGATAATTCTCCTAATATGGTAACTTTGATTTAGAACAATATTCGGGTTTCCTTGACATAGTCGTAAGACTTTTGATCTATACAGGTATGGAACACGTTGACTTTGGATACGTAGAATAACAGCTGAAAGATTCGGTGTGCACAGTTGGAACTGGCTAACGATACAACGTACAGCGACACAAAAGCATTTAGGGGAGGAGCACCTGCACAGAACCGTTCTATCGTTTAAAGATGTAGAAATTCCAACCCTGTATAGTAAGAGCACCGAACATGATTGTAAACTTTGGTAAGAGTGCGGACAGGGTATGTAATGTCACAATGTCACTGTGTAGTGTTCTCGTACATACTCTGTGAAACTTATTTAACGCACAACCAATCATCTGCTCCAAAACAGTTAAGTGTTCATTAGAAAAATTCCGATTTCCATAGTCTGCTAGATGTTCTAATTTTCCAATAAAAGCATTTCAGGTAAATAAAAATACATAGTGTTTCAACACAGTGAATTTAATGAAACAATAGAAATAAACAAATTAGTACAAAAAGAAAATGTAAAGGAAACAATAAGGCTATAATTTGGTTAATTGCAATAACCTACAATGGCTAGTGAGAGGCTAGTGAGACAGGATGTTTTGAATTTTCGAAAAACAAAATAACATTTTTGTAACACCCGGTATAACAACAAGATTACTTTTTTAACCAAAAAAGGCAATGCTATTCTTAAGAAAAATCATACCAACATTTAAAAAAAACAATTAAAAACGAACAACATGTTTCAGAAATACAGGGTGTTCCATCTAAAGCGGCTTCTTCCATCAGTTATTGTAAATTTAAGAAAAAAATAAAATATTTTAAATAAAAGTTGCCCAAAATGATGAGACGTATATTTGTGCAAAATATTTCTAATCATACAGGAGCTCCATTTCCTGTAACCGCCACACAACTTCGTTATTTTAAATAGAACACCCTGTATATTTATAGATTTTTGGATACTCCACTAAATTTTATGTAGGTCGACTTTGTTTTTATTAAATTTCTACTAAAACCCATCGTTTTGAAGATATTCAACTGTTTCGATTCATTGTATGTTATTCTTAAAGAATAATTCATGACGAATTGAATTGTCCAAACTGAACGTCTCTAACTTTTTTCGTTTAGACGCTATTTAGAAATATTTAGAGCACTTCAAAGATAATTGAATATCTCCAAAACAGCGTCTTTTATGGGTACCACGTATGGCGAATAAAGACCACCTAAAATCTAGTGGAGTATCCAAAAATGTTCAAATTTTTAAAATAAGGAAGTTACCACAGGGTGTTCCATTTAAAATAACGAAGTATTGTAGCAGTTACAGGAAATGGAGTACCCTGTATGATTAGAAATATTTCACAAACAAGCACCACATCATTTTGGGCAACTTTTATATACTTTGTAAATATAAGAAAAAAATGTTTCAATTTTTTTCTTATATTTACAAATAACATTATGAAGAAAACGCCTTAGGTGGAACAGTCTGTATACCTGTATAACAGCAGTGTTGAGGCCAATTTTTGGTCCTGCCGCAACTTGTGCATTAAATAAGTTGCGCAATGTATATACTGGAGTCAATCTGGCAAAATAGGGACTAAAATCACTTCACAGTTGCGATACATTTGAACATTTGAACTCGATTAGATGCTTACCTCTAGGTACGACATTTCTTTGATTTTGTAAACTCTAGCCGTTACCAACTACATGGTTTCAAAATGACACCAGACAGAGGAAAGTTCAAAGTACTAATCTAGCTTTTAGCAGTAGGAGTGATTAGGGGATACTCATAATTGGACAGCGACATCTGTGACGTAATGTCTCGAAACCTGTCATTGGCGATACATACGTTGGGCAAGCCCATTTCTATGACAATTGATTCACTCAGTCTTACATTTTTATAAAGGGAATATATCGGTGTATGTACAGGTTTTACAGGTTTACAGGTAAAGAGAGTAGTTAGAACAACTTTGGAGATATGCAGACGAATAGTAAAATTGTACCTATCTGTAAACACATTTAATTGGTTTTCTCCCAATTCCCTTCTCCCCAATTATTCATTTCGATGGCATCCGTATTAATAAGCGACCATGACTTTAGCATATATGGGCCAACATAGCGTCCATAACTCAAGCTCCCATTATAAACATTCTCCAAATTCTGTGGCATCATCATCAATTATTGCACTTACGGTTATTTAGCGATATACCCCCATATTTATCATCTCCGAAAGTGATTAGGCCTCGTATACATCACCCTGGGGGTGGCGGGGCCGGCGAACGAGAGAGAGGGGAGGAGAGGTGCCGATTGTCCGCGCCGGACACAGAAACGCACTCGGAGTTGTCAGCGCCGCGACGTCGAATGGACGGCCGTCAGTTACGGTCGCCGGCGCCGTCGGCGGCGTCTCTGCCACCGGTCTTCCGTCCCTGTTGTCGCGCCTAAACTCCAGTTTTGTATGAGGTGAATGTATCGCTTTACACCGGCGATCGATCATCAAAAGGTCCGATTTCTTTGAGGTCGATCGCGCGAAGTACGGAATAACACTAACCGTCAGGCGAAGTTGAAAAAGGGAATGCCGATTAATGAAGTGTTTCGGCAAAATATAAAAATCTTTTTATAGGAATCAGTAGTTCGGACGAACATATACCGTACACATTCAGAAATTACTCCAAAAACAAAACTGAGGTTGAGGAACGACTGTTTGGAACTTAAGGACTATTTTAGTCCCGCATTTTAGGACTAATAAAATAGCGTTTTAATTCCTTGGAAATATATTTTAATCCCAAGGAATGGCCCAATGTTTAATGCGTTAACAGCAAATTTCTAGGCTCAAATATTGTAAGATAAAAAGTCTTCAAAGCTTACCATGGAATCGGCTCCGCGTGACTTGAATGGTTACAACTATCAAGTTTTCTTATGTTATAAAAAATATTTTATTTTTATATTATTATTATTTCGCCGACTTTATAGTCACACTTCTTAGCGTAAACGCTGGGAAACATTCACCTATTCCTACTGCAGACAGTGATGGCTTGATATCTCATCCCCGCCTCCAGCAGAAACGAGCTCAGGCGAGGGGAGGAAATTCATCGTGTCCCAAAACCTTTCTTACAATGTGGCAAGTTTGTAACAATATTGCCTTCTGGCCATTTCTAATGACATTAAAAGATAGTCCTAATGCCGCGATGTTCTTGGCGAATCTCGTCGTCATTACTCCCTCTGCCGATATTATTAGGGCGTACGTCTCCACTTTCTCCAGTTTCCATAGGCGCTTCAGCTCGATTGACAAAATTTCGTGATCTTCTCCTGTTCAGTCTTCTGAATGTTGTGGGTAAGTGGCACAGCGATGTCTATGATGATCCCTCTTCGTTGTTCCTTGCTGATCAGCACAATATCTGGTCGGTTGAAGTCCACTGTTCGATCGGTGACGATTATCCTATCCCAGTACATCACGGCAACTTCCGATTCCAGCACAGCTTCCGGGACATATTTGTAGTATGGCGGAGCCGTCGCTAACAGGCCATACTCTGAGCGCCAGTTGTTGGTGAACCATCTTCGCAAGTTGGTTGTGCCTGCCGAGATATGCTGACTCTGATAGCGCGGGACACCCTCCTATTATGTGTTCTATAGTTTCGCCTGCAGATCCACATTTTCTACATAGGTCTTCTACGTCGTCTCTCAGGATATTCTTCTGGTAATTTCTTGTTTTTATAACCCTGTCCTGAATGGCAGTCAAGAAGCCTTCGGTCTCGGGGTACAGATAGCCGTCGGTAAGCCATTTTAATGAATTTTCTTTGTCGATGTGGTCTGGCTGTAGCATTTTTGGAAAACGGCCCTGCAAAGCATGTTCCATCCACTGGGTCCGAGCTTCTCTTCTGTTGGTACGTCGACCGGGATAAGTTCACATCCGAGGCTCAAAGGCGTGTATCCAGCGTCCTCTTGCTACTGCTGTTATTAGCGGGTCCCTGTTCGTTAGCAGCTTTCTTCTTAAGGAAGCTTCTTGATTACGGCACGATTTTTGATGTTCAATAGACCTCTCCCACCTCGTCTTCGAGGCAGGTAGAGTCTGATTACGGGAAGAGTTAGTGTGCAAGTGCCTGAACTTAGTTAGGAGCCGCCTGGTAAGTCGGTCGAGCTCATCGACATCAGTAACGGACCAGCCTTGACGATTCCGAAAGAGAATTTATTATTATTTATTTTATTATTATTTATTTAGATTATTATTATTATTATTACATTAACTGTCAATTTCTGAAGTTTCTATTATCAAGAAATTCCATGATTTCTGTCATATTGTCATTGCCATTGAAAAATATATAATTAAAAAAATATATACAACAAAGAATGAAATAATTAAAAAGATAAAAAACTATACAGATGCTTCTAAACTAAACTGTTTCATTAACTATAACGCCACAGCGAAACTACAGATTCTTTGGGTAAAAATATTGCAATTTAACCGAATTTATCTTAGTAAGTTATTGGTAACCAAGATACAGGATATCAAAGTTATAATTTTATTTTCGATTTTCGTAAATAGCGTATTTCACAAACAATTTATTTTTTTATAAAATTTGGTGATTGTGAGTTTTTTGAGGATAGTTATTTTAATCCGTCAATTATGTAAATTGTAGAGGGCGCCCTGCAGTATTCTGAATACATAAAAATAAATTTTTTTGTCTTAGGAATGAAATGAATGTTTTATTGAAAATATCGATTTTTCATCATTTGTTGACAGAAAAGTATACCCTTTAAATGTCGCTCCAATCGACCGTTTTGCGTCGAGATATTTGCAATTAAAGTGTTCAGTGCAACAAGTCGTCCATCGATTTACAACAAAAAAAAAAAAAAGAAAAGAAGAAAGAAGTCATAAGAAAAGCATCATAAGTCGAGTTAATTAAATAAAACTATACTATATGTAATGTATAGTATGGTATATTAGAAAAATTGTAAATGTTATCAATTTAAAAAATCAAATGTAACAACCTTTAAGTGCAAATATCTCGAAAATCATCCATCAGTCCACATTCAAACTTTCTGAGAATGCAGAGGCTTTTCTATAAAGAAATGGAGATTTTCAGAGCTCCACATCCTCATTTATTGAGAATTAACATAACTAGATAGGTGAAATCTTGCCTTGTCAGTAAAAAAAGGTTTTTTCAGACGTTTTCATTATGAAGTAAATTATTTATTTATTTATAGTTTGGAGTTAAATACACATAAGTGTTTACATTTTTTATTACTTATAAATCGCTTTGAAAATTGCATTCGCTGGAGTTGATCAGAACGCGGGTCGTTTGGTAACAATTCTTGGACTGAGCTTAGACGATAAGCGTGCATATGCAAGACACATTTTTCAAGATTGTATGCAGATTTCGCAGGGTCCATTTACTTGTTGGTTTAAACGGGTTCTGTCGTGTTCATTAACAATTTGCACATTGAGTTCCCATTTAAAAAAAAAATGAGAAAATATGAAACATTTCTCTTCACTAAATTTAAACTCTTAAAAAATGAAAATTGAAACCAACCCAGATAAATTAATGTTTCTATATCTATTTGACGCAAACCGAAACGTTTTACTAAACTCTAAGCACTTTAGGTCAAAAGAAATAAGTAAAAAATATAAACAAATGACATTATGCATCATAAATTGCATAATTGTGTTCAGAATAGAATTTTAAATAAAAACAATAGAAAATAAACATGACTACCATTAAAAACACGGGGGTGAAACTAGCATTCACGACCTCGCAACACGCTACCAGTGCGATGTTGCGGAGATGCACCTTAAGTCGTAATCATTTCAACAACAAGCTGATGCGATATTTCGCTATGTTAGATATATCCCCTAACATGCATTAAAGAAAGTAAAGTAAGTCATACTCATTCATAAGATTTTGAATAATAATAATAACAATAATAATACTTTTCAGAGATTAAATAATTGACTTTGAAGTTGGCATATTTTTTATAATTCCACAAATTTGGGGAAAAATTATAAATAACAAAAATGGCCGCGTCGCATCGGTGGCAGCAATCCCATATGTATATTTGCCTAGGCGACCCATACCCAATAGAAACGCGCCATTTTAATTTAAAACTTGATTGTTGTTGTTTTAGGAAGCATCCCTAATGAAAAAATTTTGATTCGCATCAAATTGTTTTGTGCATTATTTCGTGATAAAACTATTATTTCTTTTTCTGATTGGCATTTAAGGATATAATATAAATTATTCTACTTATTGGTAAGTAAATACTGTGCTAAATAACTTATCCAACTTATAAAATGATTAGTATTACAAGAACATAATAAGATGTGCATGAAAAAGAATGAAAATATACGTGTAATTTAATTAATTGTTAGGTTTAGCAAAGTTCCTTCTAGTTTACTCTTAATATGAAATAGTCTTGTAAATGAGCATGTGTTAATATTATAATGTACATATTAAAAAATAGAAGTTTCTTAGCGTTTGAACTTTTAAAATTGTACCTAATGAAATATTATATTTTTAGAGTGTTCTTCATTATATAGAGCCATGCAACAAGCGTTCTTCATCAGTAGGAAGTATGTTCACGATGTCCAGCAGGTATGTCCAAGTTAAAATACAACCTAGTCTCGATGTGAAAAATTTTCTTATTTTAATGTCCTTTGACTTTTATTGTTTTCAAATAATTTTTGTTTACTATGTCAATATGTTTTGATACTGTATTGTTTTAAATGTTTAATTGTAGAAATAAATTTAAGAAAATTGTTTTTATTTATTCCACCTTGATGATAAAATCATAAAGTGGGGTATGGTTACAAATCAATTTTTTATGCAGCAACAACGAGTGTGCTGTATGAAAAACTGAATTGTAAAATGTAGTCGGCGATGCCAATGCACGGCTACGCATTTCGATTTAGAGTCGCGCATGCGCATTATGAAAAACTGGCAACCGGTGCATATGGCCCGCCCCTATGCGTGTTTCTCTCCTTATATATGGAGATTAAACCTTCTTCTATTTAGATGTTTTGTGATTAAAGATTTGGGTTAGACGAGAAAAAATACTCCCTTACTTATCTCATTCTTTTTATAGTCAAATCAGAAAAGCAAATGTCGTTAATGTCAGATGAAATTTTTTAAAAATTGGAAAGGAAATATAGTTTTTTTTTTTGTGTGGACTAGTACACTGCTTGAACTGTAATAAAAAAACTTACCGAGGCATGCCATTTTGTGCAGATCCTTGTCGGAGCTCAGGGCGTTCTCGCAATGTTTCTGCAACGCAACAGCGGCTTTCTCATGATCGGGTTCCTCCATCAGCAGGCTCAGATGTTTGAGGAACTCCTCGTGGTCGTGCTTTTGCAAGCTGGAAAACATAACACGTGTCAAAAATAAATTGTCACTAGCGTCACACGGACGTACTCACAATACTTTGTGTTCCCTGAAGTCTGGT
Organism: Aromia moschata; assembly: GCA_029963805.1. Lineage (NCBI taxonomy): Eukaryota > Metazoa > Arthropoda > Insecta > Coleoptera > Cerambycidae > Aromia > Aromia moschata. The sequence goes on from JAPWTK010001135.1 coordinate 13,128, forward strand.
GATGAAGTCCTGCTCTTCGTGAGTAAGGAAAATGAAGGAGGAGCCAGACTTTCCTGCTCTACCCGTCCTGCCTACCCTGTGTAAGTAGTCCTCGTCACTCTGTGGACCAGTGTACTGGATGATGCAGTCCGCTGCTGGAACGTCGATTCCTCTAGCAGCAACGTCCTGAAAAAAAAAAACAAAAACTTTTCAACGTATGTTTAATTCTTAGTATCTATATATTTAGTACACGTAATTATTAGTACTTGTAGATACGCAAAATTTAATCCATTGATATTTGGATTAATCCATATTCTGATATTTGAGAAAAAATAAGTTGCCCCTGTAATTTTTTTTCATAGCTCCAAAAAATAATGGAGAAAAGGGAGAGGGAATTGGAAGGTGTGTAAATTAAGTAATGAGACTGTCAACGGAGCATCCGATCTAGCAACACTGCAGAGACGGGACTTAGGGAAGAGCGGTAGGTTAACATGTAATGCACCTTCCGTACAAGTTTGAACTTGTTAGAGTCATTTGTTTGTGCTTTGTGACTGTTTTCGTAAAGCGGTTTTTTCTAGCGCGTTTTAAAAATGAGAGACATTATTTTTAAGCAACGGTGTGCCATAAGGTTTTGTTTCAGACCTGCACACAGTATAACGGATACTTTTTAAAAAACACGTCTACGGAGACAGCGTTTTTTCAAGAACCCAGGTTTTTCGGTGGTTTAAGGCATTCTCAGAAGGAAGAGAGTCGATTGAAGATGAACCAATTCATTTTCAAGAAGCGATTGAAAATGTCGATAGAATACAGGATCTTGTGTGTTCAGATCGTTGGTTGATGACAATAATGATCGGGGAAGAGTTAAATTTGAATCACACCACTGTTCATCAGATTTTGACTAACGAATTGGGGATGAGAAGAATCTGCGCAAAAATGGTTCCAAAAAATCTTTCACAGAAACAAAGGACATCAGGAAAGAATGGTGTCTTGACTTTTGGAATCGATTGAAAATGATCCCTATTTTATGGAACATGTCATTACTGGTGATGACCCTTGGGTGTTTGAGTACGACCCGAAACCAAACGCCAAAGCATGGAATGGCACACTTCAAGCTCTCTAAGACCCAAAAAAGCAAGAATGAGCAAGTAGAAGATCAAATGCATGCTGATTTGCCTTTTTGATAGCCAGGGAATTGTCCACAAAGAGTTTATGCCCCTGAGGGCCAAACAGTAAATCAACACTCTTACAGAGGCTTTTGAAAAACTTCGAAAAAGGGTCATGCGTGTGTGAGACCAAACATCAAGAACAATTGGATGTTCCATCACGACAATGTGCCTTGTCACACAGCTATTTCAGTCAATGTTTTTAGCTAGTAAAAACATTCCTGTGGCTCCTCAGCCCTCCTTATTCGCCTGGTTTGTGTCCATTGTGACTTTTTTCTCTTCCCGGGATTGAAAAATCACCTTCAAGGGATGTCATCTGGGGACCATAGAAAACATTTAAACGGCTGTAACTGACCAGCTGAAGGCTATTCCAGTAGATGAGTTCCAGCACTGCTATGAGGAATGGAAGAACCGCCAGCGCTGTGTGTATTCCCAAGGCAGTTATATTGAAGGAGATAATACTGAACTGTAATTCTATTCGAATAAAAAAATAAAAAACAGCCTCATTACTTAATTGACACACCTCGTATATATGTATAATCACATTTGACATACGTACGTATAATCAAATCACAAGGTGCACATTTTCAAGTGCATATATCTCTGAAAACTGCAAGCGATAATCTCATGAAGTCCATGTGCTTCAGTTTAATAAAAGCATCCAGGGTTTATAAAACTTGTGTCAATTGTCACTGGTACGTAATTTTTTAACATTATGTACAGCTGATACAATATTTAAAATTGTATAAAAAATACGATAGCTTCATTTTTTGGTCATTTTTTTTCGTAAACATTAACGGAGACTCCTCTTATAGAGGATTCCCCCTTAGTTCTCAATCACCTAACATTCTAACCCCTTACACGATATTAAAAGACAGTCTGTTTAAAGCCATAATTTAGACTTTACAGACATACTTGTCTACCAATTAAACAAAACAAATACTCGAAACGAACCGCACTCCCGTAATTTCGAATTAAGACGTCTTCAGATCCGATCGCCGTGTTTGACTTGCCACGGAGAAAAATCAACTCGATGTGCAGGAATCGAACCGTTTTGTTCTTGACGTCGAGATGGACGCTCAGATAAACGATATTTCTCGTTATTAAAGTGTTTTATCTCGATGAATATCGATTGATGTTTTTTTTGTAAGGGCTATTCAAGCTTCATTAAAGAGTCTCCGTCGAGTGCCTGCCGAGTGACAATAGATTTTTAACTGTTCCCAAGTAGTTTATTTTCTCTTCATGACAAATCGACGCTGTCGCCTGTTACCAGACTGAGGTACAATATTTCGGTTCTGTAATAGTTTCACTTCTGAAAATGGTAGAAAATAGCTTGAGTATGTAGTTAAATATATTGATAAGAATAAAACCTGCAAACATCCAGTATTAGTTAATCATTTTATTTTAAACTTTACTATATATGAATGCTATAGACACTCTTTGTTCTAAAGTTTACCTACAAAAAATTTCTCACAGCTTGTGTTGTGGAAAATATATCTCGCCAACATTCTGAGATAACGTTCTTCATGACATTAGTCTTCCTAGGACGTCCGGATCCTCGGCAATGCCCAAGATCCACTCGACCGAACATCCTCAAATAGTAAAGTTGTCATGTTACGGTCTATGTAGTTAGTAATTTTCCTAAATAAATTATGGCCTCCCTCATATCAACAATCTAGCCATTTTCAAAATCACTTAATTTACAATCAATTAGAATTTATGGAATTCGATGCATCGTAATGTTTAATATAAAATGTAAAAGCAGGATTCATAAGAATGTATTTAAGTTTAGCAAAAACTGATTTAAAGCATGCACTTTTTTACATGTAAATCACAACAAATACCAAGCAAACGTTGAATTTTTATGGAAAATCTGTGAAAATTTCAAATGAATTGCTTAACTAATTATGGGTGTTGGTGGTTTTTATTTAAGTTAAATACATCGGCCAGGTATGAAAAAGACAAATAAAAGTGAGACGACAGATAAGAAGCAACAGCAGACGCATCGAAGGTAGTGAGGGAAAAGACCGGCCCCTCTCACCACCTACGCTAGTCGTTAAAACAAGAAGTGTAGCATTTGTCTTTTTCACAATCGGCCGATGTCTACGGTACACACACGGTATATTATGATACCAAGTAGTATACACAGGAACAGTTTTGAAGTGTCCGAGTTAACAGACACCTGCTAACATTGAAAAGAAAAAAATGAAAACCATCTTAAAAAACTTAACGGAAAGAAAACGAAATTATTTTCACAATTTAATAGTCTAGATGTAATTGTATAAGTATAATTAGTGGGAAATTTGCTTTTGCAAATTTCATGAAAAACATTTGCTTTACTTTCTGAGTAATTCAGCTATTTACACTGAGGTCCCAAAGTCCAGAAAATTCAAAGAAAAATATAGTGATGCTATAGGTAAAGTTCATTTTCATATTTTCTTTGTGAAGTTTGAGTTAGTTAAGTTTTCCATTAGCTTCACTAAACTTCATTAATGATAATGATGCTGGTGAAATAAGTCTAACCAGGAATGTCAAGAAATCTCCGATTTTCTTAAAATTTCAAGGGGTTGTAAGTACTAAGTGACGTATTTTTTTTGAGAGCGAAACTGACCCTCAAAGTTACACTTAAAACTACATTTTTTGTCAATTAATGCAACAAGAAGTCGTATCGAATTCATTAAGAAAACAGGTTGTTTAATGATACATTAGCTCTACATTTTTGGATGAGAAAAAACAGGAGCACTTCTGAGGGATTGTTAGAGGGTTAAAATTATATACACTGGACATTTTTTGTCAAATGAGCCACCCCTTGTTAAAATTTGGAGAAACTAAAAATTGCAGTTTGGCTTATTTTGTAGCTATTCATGCCTAGTTTTTTTGAGCTATAGCCTTTTTGACAAATCCAAGATGAAGGACCTAAAAATGGCGAGCATATGGTGAAATAACGATATACCTACAGGAAACGAAAAACAACAGAAAAAAGGTAGAAAGATCCTGTAGAATCAACAAAAAATAGTGTATTTTTATGTATTCTGATGCACTGAAACCAAATCTGATATTGAAATCGCTAATGATATGTTTCTAACCTCAATGTCCACGAAATAGCGAAAAAGTCCAAAAATGGCAAAAAACCTCGAAAAAAATGATCGTATGAAACCTATCTACCTAGGTTGTTCCATTCTACCTTAAGGGGGGATACAATCTGAAGGCTGAAAATCAAGCATTTTTCAAACTTTCATTTAACTATGGAGTTATTGAAATTTATTCAAATCCTTGGCATGATGTTTTGTAGGTACATGTTTAAAAATATATATATATTTTTTTATTTCAAAATGGCAGATTTATAAGCGGTCAAAGGAAGCACGTCCAAGAATGAGGCATCGACTTGCGGGCGTTCTGGAGGCCATAATTTTAATTTAAAACAGTCCGATAAAAAAATTTGAGTTACCTAATTAATGTTATAGTTTCTATGTGAACCATTAAAAAATTGAAAAATTGGCGCATGTTTTTCAAAAAAATCGAAAAATTTACCAAAAATTTCGAATTTTTTGCAATAATTTTCATATTTTGCAAAGTCGAATTGTATAAATTATTGGTTCACATAGAAACTAGTTATATAGATAAAAACTCTTGAAAGTTTCGTCAAGATCGGTGGAGAACTTTTTGAGATATCTTTCCCGCAAATTTCAGAAAATGCTGTTATGAGAAAAACGCGTTTTACGCCAGTCAATAGAGCTCGAAAAGGGGTGAGTTTATGACACGATCGATACCTGAAATCCGACTATGGGATACTTTTAAGTTCAGTCCTTAGATGAAAACGTATATGAATTGGACTAGAAATAGTTGCACTTTTTTTTAATAACATATTAGTGAAAAAAAAAAAATGAGTTTTTTAAGTTTTTTGCTTATAAAAGAAAAGCTATTGAAGCAATTACATCGCATCCAATAGGAAAGTTGTAGAGAATTCAAAACCTTTAAAATGAAAAAAAAAAAAATCAAGTCCATCGGTACATTTTTCGCTGAGAAAACTCGGAAAAAACGCAAAAAATTACCTTTTTCTTAATAAATTCATAATTCGAGTACTTTTGCATTAGAAGAGTCAATATTGTGGAAAAATGCAGGTAATATCACAAAGAATGAGTGTGCAAAAACTGGATTATGTCCGATGAATAGTTTCTTGCACAATAGTCGAATAAAGTTTTTTACATCGTATTTTGAATATTCCATAACACGTCGAGCGATAGATTAAATAACATTTTCTCGACGGATTCGGAAACTACAGAGTGTAAACTATAATTCGTCCATTTACTTTGTTTCATTTAAATACCACTAAATTGGTGTAAAACGCCTCTTGAACACCGTGCGAAATTTGCTGGTCGCTGCCGCCGCTTCCCTCGCACCACCGCCTCCTATACCACGCTCGGTTGTCAGCACGCCGCCGAACATTTTGCGCGGTGTTCAGAGTGTTTTAATTCTACGATACATTTACTATATCTTTAGGTAAAAAAAAAATACTAGATTATTTGGACCCTCTAATTGTATCTGCCCCTTAATGTACGTATCGTGAATCACTGTATTTTACGGATCATTCACAAAATTCTCGGCACCTGATACCCCAAAAATTCAAAAACGATATTTAAATATGCAGTTTAATCAAGGAGGCAATAAATCATGTAACAAAGTATATTAAGTATTCGAAATTATAACAACCGCGGTAACAAAAAATAACAGAGCCTCGACGTTGCGCGGTCCTATAGAAGAGGTAATAACATTTTGATAGAAGTAATTTTATAAATTAGGTGCCCCTGGAGAGCGTGCAAAGTCGGGTACACATTGTGGATTAAATTACGATGGCGAGATAGAATTCACCTGTACAATAATTGGAAATATTATAATTATAAGTGTGTGCCTTGATTAGTTTTTTTTTCGAGTAAATCGTAACGCTGATGTTTAAATATAAAACGCGCTTTAATTACAATTATTAAACTGTCGACACGGTCATTTTGTCTACGAAGATTGATACGTTTCAAAAGATAAAACCTCGGACGTTCCTGTGCCCATCTTAAAACTAACTGTACTTGTCCTAAAAAATATATCTATCAGTGACTGATGAAGGCAGCTGGACAAATCTATTCATATTCAAATGAGTAATGAGACTGATGAGTTGATGAGTCAAATTTTGTTACATGTACCACCTGATTCTCTGATCCGATCTTTGTGTATGTGATTATAAAAGTAATAATTTTTATCATGAGATAAACAAAAAAAAAATTGAATATTATACTACATCTATGATCAGCTTTTTTGATTTTGCTGCAATGAAATGGCCCAGTGTGAATTGATTGTACCACAAATAAAATAAAATGTTGCTGTGAAATTATTATACATAGATATGTATGTACAGGGTGGTTCATTTATATTTTGACTGTCAAGTAGAGCTCGTATTTTTATAAATACAAAAAAAAGTTGTAGTTATTTATCGGAATATCTTAAGGGATATAACAGCGCAATGGAACTCTGAAATAGGAGAAAGGCTATCCCGCGAATGTTGCAGAAAATACATTTCATCAGTCTGGGTCTACTTTTTATAAGGTATTACTATTTTATTTTTCAATTTTCGTAAATGATCGTAGGCTAAAGAAGAGCCTTTTATAAACTGAGACACAAAAAAGTCGACTGTAGAAGACTGGTCAAAAAGTAATTTTCAGTGACGAGTCCAAATTTGATGTTTGCGTAGGCGATCATAGAAAAAGAGTAATAAGAACAAAAAGTGAAGCCTTTCAAAAGAACTGCCTTAAATGAACCGTAAAATTTCCGAAGGGTGTCACGATTTGGGGATGTATGTCCGCTAAGGGGTTTGGGACAGTATGAGGTCATAGAGGGTACCTGTTGACAAATACTTACGAATAGTTAAATGTTAACACTTACGAATAGCTTATTACCGACTGTTCAGGATATGTATCCAGACAATAATTTCATATTCCAACAAGACGACGCAGCTTCCCATACTGCAAAAAAAGACGAAAAAGTGGTTCGGGGAACAGCATATTAAAGTCCTATCATGGCCATCAAACAGCCCCGACCTAAATGTCATTGAAACACTGTGGCATAAGATAAAAAGAGTTTTGAGAGATGGTCCTCAAAGAACGCTATACTTTAAAGGAAAAAATCGGCGAAATTTGAGACATCTTTTCACCAGAACTCTGTCGAGGTTTGGTTGAAACAATGCCTGCAAGAATTTAGCCGTAATTAAGGCACAAGGTGACGTAACGCCTTGTCAATTTTTTTCCGAACATTTAGTTGCCAGTTATTTTGTCACATTTTATTTGTTTTGTTAAGTTGTGACATTGTTAATTTGGTTTTTGAAAACATTAATCAAAATATATACTTTTAAATTCGTTAAGTTCTTATGTACTGTCAGCTGTATTAGTCAATGTTTGCTTCATTATACATAAAAAAAGTCTAATACGCGAAAAATGCGTTTGTCCGAACATATAATTGTTAGGGCTCGTACTTTATCTTTTGGCGAAAAAAAAAATAAAACAAAAGAGCAACGAAAATTAGAGAAAAATATACTTATATATTTTTTTAAATTGCATCCACACAAGGATATTTTTACATAAATAAAAAATAAAAATAATTACTGTTTTGTGTATTTGTATAGTCAGTTAGTAAAGTGTAATAGATGTGTTACACTTACTATTGTAAAAAAATAAGGACTGGGCAAACGAAAATAAAGGCTGGGCAAACGAAAATAAGGGCTGGGCAAACGAAATTTTGGGTGGGCAAATGAAATTTAGGGCGGGAAACCAAAAAATAAGGGCTGGACAAACGAGATTTAGGGTGGGCAAACGAAAATAAGGGCTGGGCAAACGAAATTTGTGCGGCAAACGAAATACAGGGTGGGCAAACAAAATAAGGGCTGGGAAAATGAAAATAAAGGTTGGGCAAACGAAATTTAAGGTGGGCAAACGAAAATAGGGCAGCAAATGAAATTTAGGTGGTAAACAGAAAAACAAGGGCTGGGCCTAATAAATTTAGGTGGGCAAAAATTTTGTTTGCCCACTCTAAATTTCGTTTGCCCAGCCCTTATTTTCGTTTGCCAACCCCAAATTTCTGTTTGCTCAGCCCTTATTTTTGTTTCGCCTAATCTAAATTTCGTTTGCCCACCCTAAATTCCGTTTGTCCAGCCTTTATTTTCGTTTGCCCACCCTAAATTTCGTTTGCCCAGCTCTTATTTTCGCTTTGCCCACCCTAAATTTCGTTTGCCCAGCCTTTTTTTATATGCCCAGCCCTTATTTTTGTTTGCCCACCCTAAATTTCGTTTTCCCAGCCCTTATTTTCGTTTGCCCACCCTAAATTTCGTTTGCCCAGCCTATATTTTGGTTTGACCACCCTAAACATCGTTTGTCCAGCCCTTATTTTCGTTTGCCCAGCCCTTATTTTTGTTTGCACGTCCCGAATTTCGTTTGCCCAGCCTGAATTTCTGTTTGTTTAGCATGGACGTCGTTGGCCCAATCTCAATTTCGTTCGTTCAACCTGAATTTGGTTTGCCCAGCGTTTATTTTCGTTTGCCCAGTCTCATTTTCGTTTGCTAGACCAGAATTTTGCCTGTCCAGCTTGAATTCCCTTCTGTCCAATTGATACAAACACTCCACCTTGCATTAATTAGGGCAAATTTTTTTTTGTAGAACTGTTTGGTATAAGGTGAGAAGTGTACAACTAAGTTTTCGACCTCGAAAGCCGGGGAGAGAACTTTTGGCACGCGAAAAAACAAGAAACCTTCGCACTTTCTTTAGTTTTTTTGCTTATATCCTTCTAAACGCCGCATTCTACAGAAAATTTTATACGTTTCGAAATTAAAGTAGACAAAATGCTCTTACACATTCTTAAATTGGACAAATGCATTATCCAATTTAATTGTATGTCGTGTGGTTCGCATTCTACGGAAATTTGAAAATCGACGTTGATGCTGTTGCCTCATAAAGAGTAGATGCTGCTTCCTTTAATGCAGGGTTGTTCACAAGGAGGGCACATATTTTGGTCTTGCCATGTCCAAAAGGCAATGACGTTGTGTTACAACCGGAGAAGACGTGAGCAAAAAGAATGTAGTCAGGGATCATACTTATATGATAATGTTGGAGGGAGAATGTGCCATGTTTGCCACTCTTTCCCGGTTTCAGCATGTACAAGATCGATTTGGCTGAACTAGGAATCCTAGTTAGCAAAAGTCAAAATATTCGCTGATTATAAATACACAATCGAAATTGGGAGATTGAGACAAAGCTGTTGTCACAATGAGAACATCAGCGTTCTCTGCTGCCTATAATATATTTATGCAATTCGCCTCGAAGTGTGTTTTCAACATCTGGATTAGATTGTTTTTGTTTTTCTCATTATCCAAAAATTTTTCTGGGACACAGCAGGAGGAAGAGTTATTTTTTCGAAGGTGATGTCTACTGATGTGTTCATTTTGGAACGGCGAACCCATCTAAATTCGTCGATTTTCAAACTTCGGTAAAATATGAACCACACGACATACAAGTACCTTTGACCAATGCATGTAGGAAATGTTGTCTACTTTAATTTCGGAACGTATATAATTTTCTGTAGCATGAGTCGTTTAGGAGATATAAGCAAAAACTAAAAAAAAGCGCGAAAATTTCGTGGTTTTTCGCCTGTCAAAAGTTCTCCTCCTGGCCTTTGAGGTCGAAGTTAGTTTCACACTTCCCACCTTATATCAAACAATCCTAGAAAGAAAAATAATTTGCCCTAATTTGCATCAACTGGGCTATTAGTTAACGAGACTTTTTCTGTCGCCGTTCTGCGGAGGAATTTTATTTTTCCATTTTATGGTTAATTAAAATTGGGAAAGTGAATGTAACACTTGGGCATACGTTCGCTAATCCTGGGCATACGTTCGCTAATCCTGGGCAAACGAATCGTCTCAAGGAAATACGTTTCTTCTCATTTTTCATTGATGGATTTTTTTTAATTTTCAATTTTTTTTTTTAAGAGGTGGGCAAATAAAACTACTCTCTGGGAATACGGGCAAACGAATGGTCCCAAGGAAATACGCTTTTTCTCATTTTTTCATTGATGGATTTTTTTTGTTTTTCGATTTTTTTTTTGAAAAAGTGAGATATGTTTGCTCAGGGAAATGTTTTATACATTTCCCTGGGCAAACGTGGGCAAACGAATGGTGTAGCGAAACCACGTTTTTTTTTTAATGTTTTGTTTTTCGGAATTTTTTTTTTTTTTATCTTTTGATTTTTCCGTTTTCGGTTGGTGAGCAAAAAAATTTTTACTGAGCAAACATGGGCATTCGATGGACAACCAATATAGATAACGAAAATTTTTATTTTCCAATTCAGGGGTGCCAACTTCACAGGGCTAGATTACATTCGGCGAATTTTAAACTTTATTATCGCATTTAAGCTTCAACGGATTCAAAAAAGTGTGCAGAACAACACAATAACTTTTCAGCAACCTACTTAATTAACGAACGACTCTTACCCGTGTATTAAGGTGTAATTATCTGATCGACAATAATACAATTTTTTTATTCGAAAAATCGGCGTCCGCCAGCCCAACCGAACAGGGAATGTTGAAAGTCGACTCCTTCGGCCGCTTCATCTAGATAAATACCAGTTAGCACCCGAATTAGGCGCAATGATATTACGTTTTCTGGCGCGCGGTAGTGATAATCTTCGATATCTTTAAATAGTAGATGCGGAATCAGTGGGGCCGCATTCGGACCGACTAGTTAATTAACCTACAACGATTAACGTTATTGGATTTCTTAAGCGATCGCCGACTAGGGAAAAATACGCATGGGCGTCCTCAGGCTTTCGTTCCAGAGGGATATATGAAATAAAAATGTTTGATGCTCCATCATTATCATTTTGTCGGCTTAGAATGCCAATCATCTATCTCCATGACCTCTATGAAAATGCCTCGACTGATTCACAGTTTAAAAAACTGTACACATTATAGTTTTTTTGCTTTAAATAATCACCGGCACACAAAAAAAAAGTGGACATTACTTTTGACCAGACCCATCTAGGGTTATGTATTTCCATGCGCTGAATCCGAATTTGAGGTTGGTTTAACCCGTACATCCTCAAAATTTTGAGTAAAATAAAAATCTAAAAATCGCTAAAAAACAGCAAAAAAATGCAGTTATGCAAACGAGAATTTTTTTTTACGAACTATATCAAGTATGTTTATTATGTATATCGATGCACTGAATCTGAATCTGAAGTTGATTTAGCTCGTCAACCCTCCAAATTTAGAGTAAATTGCAAAAAACCGCTAAAAATTGTAAAAAATTCAAGTTATGAAAACGAAAAAATTTTTTTCGAACTAGATCAAGTATGTTTTTTGTGTATTTTGATGCGCTGAATCCAAATCACAAGTTGATTTAGCTGGTAGACCCTCCAAAGTTAGAGTAAATTGCGAATAACCGCTGAAAATTGCTAAAAAATCGTGAAAATTTGCAATTATGCAAACGAAAAAATTTGTGAATTGCTCCATCACAATTGCTCCATCAATCAGGTTTTCAATATATCCTAATCCTGCAAGTGCGAAAAACACGGTTTTTCACTGTATTTGAGGTTATGCTATACCACAAGGTAATTTTTCTCCACAAAGCTTATGATCTCTAAAAGTACTACTCTTCTCAAAATCCCGTCTGAATCGTTCAGATATTATTATTCCTTTCGCAGAAATCGACTGCTGAAAATTAGTTTGGTGTATTCGTTATACAAGCTTTACCGTAACATAATGATCATTCAGTACTATATGTACTGAAGTATGGTATGAGTATGGCAAAATGTGAGTTCATTTTTCAATTGGAAAGAAATGATAACCTAGTGTAACTTTTGTTGCCTGATGATGGTCATTTAGTGACCGAAACCGGTAGCAAGTCATAAATAAAGGATTTGTGAGAAAAAGGCCCCTCTTATCATTTCTTTCCAATATCACTTTTTAATTCCAAATATATATATATTTTTAAATTCCATCTGCAACATTGGATTCGCCACTTTCAATTTTGTAATTCGGACAGATTCGTGATGACCGAAAACACGAAGAGCCAGCGGGAAATTATGTGTTTGTAATTTGACTCTCATCTCTTTTAAAGTTTTCACCTGAAGATATTCAATTTCAGAATATCGACAAATACGCCACACTAATGAAATTCACCAGATGATTTCTCTGAAGGAACAAATATACCCAGATTCAAAAGGGACGAAATTCAAATATAACGAAAAACCGTGTTTTTGACACTTTTAGGTTAGTAATAGGGTATCTTGGAAACCTGACTTGATGGGGTAATTCTGAGGTCAGTTACGGATTAAACGAGTCAGAAGCATTTGGGAAGTATAGTTTGATTTCTGGTTTAGAAGTTCAATACAATTTTTGTGGCCTGTGTTACAAAAAAAAATACTGTATAACAAAATTTTGGCCATGTCTTGATCTTGGGGTGGACCTATTGTCCTCAGTTCAGTAGCCACAGCAGCATGAGTCACAACAATCCCAAAAAGTTCATTTAGAGCGATCTCTCAAAATGCTTGAGACCAGGAGACCGTTTTTTTGCGTCTTCTAACTAACTAAACTACTTACGTACTCTACTTACTAACTTAATAGTTAGTAAGTAAAGTTACAATTCATCCTCGAAACCAAATCCGTGAATTTGATCTCGATCTGCGATTTAAGGGTGGTAGTTGGAACTCATCGGACCAAGAATGTGCCATATGAATATTTTTAGAGTACAATGTATTTTTGCAGGACCCTTTGTGTAAATGTTTGGCGTTTTTTTTCTACCAGTCCTGTAGAAACATTCGGTTTTTCTCAAATATTTTGATTTAAAAAAAAAATGCTGGAATATGCGTTTTTGCTACATCATCTACAAAAATAGATAGGGGAATGTCGTCAAGGTTGAGCCACTGTCTATTTCTCGTGTATGACACGTGCTACCATATGTCTTTCTATCGTGGAATTATTATTCTCGATGACAAAAAACTTTTCAGAGCATTGCTTGTCATGGAGATTGTCTGTAAAAAGTTTTGTGCCTTCGTCTTGTTTTCGATAGTCCGAAAAGTTTTGTAATAACTGTGAAAAACGACTCAAAATTTGGACAAAAACGATGTCACCGCCAAAGTAAGTATATATTTCCATTATGGGGTTAACCATTAACAAGTTCCCAAAGGAAAACTATATTCCCTAACCTGTTTGCCTGTAGTGTTTAGCGAGTGAAAAAACGCTGTCGTCTAGGTTGGACCACTCGTGTAGTCAGGGTTGAGCAACATCATTTTTTTAATTTTTTTCGACAAGTAAAATAACAGTTTTTGAGCCAGTTTTTCGCACCGCAGAACATTAAAATAATTCATTGCCGCAATAAAAGTAATGTTTTATCAATAAAAAAATAAATAATCGTTAATATAATGATAAATAATATTGGATTTTAAGAATAAATTAAAAAACAAAATAAATCCAAAAGAATAAAAATAATAATAATAAAAAATTAATAACAAAATAACAAATAACAATAACGAGGTGGCCCACCGAAAAAATCGCAAACACAACCCCTTTCGGATGACAATGTAGATCAAGACTTCTGTATTATTTGTTTGGAACCGATGCCCTTGAAACTGAATCGCAACAATTCCATCGCGTGCATTGAATGTCAGAGAGACGTGCAGTTGAAGTGCGTCAAACTCTCAAAAAGTTATGTTATATGCCGAAATTGCGATTCCGATTAATGTTCTCGTGAAGATTTCTCAATAAAATTATGTAGAATTGAATGAAAAACAATAAAAATCAACATATTTGTTCATTACAAATTATTTTAGTACATATTTAGTCGAGCCCAACCTAGACTACTTTTTTTAATTCGCCCTAATTAAAAGTTTCTTATGACTGTCCAAACTTTGAAATAATACGTCAACATTGAGAATATTCGAATATAAACAAAAGATACAGGGCAAAGTTAAAAAGTGGCCCAACCCTGACGACATTCCTCTACGTAATAAAATACTTCAGTCCAGCAAACTAGCCAAGTATATCTTTTTGGTATTTCCATTTGGCTGTAATACCCTTCTGATCCCGTCTAAACGACGCGTATGGTCATCCAGCTGCCGACAAGCAGTGGGACCTCCTACTGCTCGACAATCACACTCGTTTAGTCATTTAGCCTATTCAACGGCCGAATTTAATTCCGACAAATCTGTATCGTCCCAATCAAAAAGAACACGCTCACCGTTTTGCCCGACAACGCATACCAGACAAAGTATACCGGTGTATTTTTTAGACTCTGCGGGTGATTCGGCAATCAAAGGTTATTCGATTTCGACAATTATGCCAACTTCAATGGCTACCTGTTAAATTTTTAATGAATTTTTTTATCGGTAAAAGTTGTCTCTTTATGCAAGTTTCGTAAGAGCACAGATGATCCTTAATTAAAGTGATTTTTTAATTTTAAAGACAGATTCCACGAGAAAAAACTTTTTAAATCATTCAGAGCGCTATTTTATTATATTTTACTGACCTTTGTCTTCAAAGAAAAATAAATTAATAGGTTTTTAGTAAATACCTTAGTGTAAACTTTTATTTCTTGTCAGGGAAATTCCAAATCCCTAATCAAGATTTGAATATGTAAGTTATAACTATTTATGTAGTTGTTATACAACAAAAATAAAAAATGTTCATGGTCTTCCCCTCGTATTTTTTATTAATTATTTTTAAGAAAGTGTGAAGTGAATTTTCATGCTATAATCATGAATAAACCCTTTACTAGTATTCTTAATTACTATATAAAATATGTAAATAAATAAAGGTATATGCAGGGTATGCACTGGTGATAATTTCAGTTAGCCATATCTTGAAAACGACGCATGGGGTCCGCCTTTTTCAAGTGATGACTATACACCTCTTAAAGAAAGGATTTATAGTGAAAAACCGTCAGCAAAGTTTGCGAAAAATTTTCTCAAAAAACTCAGAACACCCTGATCTCAGTAATGCCTGTGGAATATTTGCAATATATATTTTTTCATAATCTAGAAACAAATATATGAAGGTTTTTCGATTTGTTACAAAATTTTTTGTTTCAAAAAGTTATGGCCATTTTAATTTTAATTTTATAGGAACATTTTGTTTTCCAAAATTAAATGACCACAACTTTTTGAAAAAAAAAAATATTTTGTAACAAATCGAAAAAACCTCTCCTTATATTTCTTTCTAGATTATGAAAAAAATATACTGCAAATATTCCACAGAGCTTTCCTGAGATCCCAGGGTATTCTGCAGTTTTTTTGAAAATTTTTTCGCAAATTTGCTGACGTTTTTTTCACTATAAATCCTTTCTGTAAGAAGTGTATAGTCATCACCTAAAAAGTGAAGTGGGTCCCATGCATCGTTTTCAAGATATGGCTAACAGAAATATCACCAACCGTCACTGGTAATATGTATTAGACATGTATGAACTACTTCGTAGTTTGCTCATGGTATGAGCAAGAAAATACTTCTACAGTCTGAGGGAATAAATAACATATATGTTATGATTTATCACCATATAGTTATTCTCTATATAGTTATAGAGAAATTGAAGATACTATAATTGTTGTTTTTACAGTTTTTTTGCAATTCATGACAACTCCTCACAGATTTTTTGCAATCACAATTTTTATACTGTATTTACTTTTGTAAAATTGCAAATAAAAATTTGGTAGTTCAAAATTTTAGTACTCAATTTCAAGAAACACAAAACATAGGCCCACAAAATTATTATCTAAGTATATTTCTTCATCTATCATTTTCTTATGTTTCTTACAAAATACCAATTAACATAGCAATTTTTAGTCAGTATTCACGTTTGTAAAAATTGCTAATAAACTCAATGGGTGTACGAAGTTTCAAAAGTATTTTTATTAAAAGTATTAGTTTTAATTTACAAATCCTTAAGCTATGATTTTATATGGTTTTTAGTATTAATTTTTATATCAGGTTTTACTTTAGATTTTACACAATAAATTAAATTTATAGTTATTGTAAGTCCTAATTAAGTATTAAAAATTTCTTTATTAAAATAGTGAATTGGGGGATTAATTTTTATTTCTCATATAATATTTTATTTCTAATATAATAAATATATTTTTCAATATCCAACTTATTGTAACTACATATAATATAATTTTTTTCATATAATGCACAAGGATTTTATTCATTTTGTATTTCTGTTAAGCCATTTGGTGAGTAAAAATATTTATATAGTTTTAACTTGACAAAAGAATGCTAAATCTATTTGTTTCTCCAGAGTGTTTAAGATTTGGTAAATCGAAAATCATATTCGTAAACGTTTATAAACAGTTAATCATCTTACACTCTAAAAAAAAAAAAAAAATACTCACCGTACATATGAGGACACCTGCCTTGGCAGCTCTAAACCTCTACAAAAACATCCTTCCTGGCAGACTGATCCATCGACCCATGTAATTTAAAATTCCACATCCAAAACAACCTCTTCCTCGTCATCACTATCTTCCATGCCTCTAACAGAACCACATCTCCAGTTTTTAATTTCCCCTCATTTTTTGGCATTTTTATAAGGTGCCTCGTAAACAATTCGTAGTGATAATCCACCATTTGACTAGTGGCCATAAACACGAACACCTTAGACGCTTTTGTTTTTTCTACCAGCATAGCTGACAGGGTAAAAAGTTTGTGCTTAACATGCTAAAATAAATTTCTGTTTCACTGTATTTGCATTACTATATGGTCTGGATTTACAGTGTCAGATTCGTCTAAAGCATCCACATATACGTGATTCTCTTTCATTATGAAATCGGCTAATTCCGCAATGCCCTTACTTAAGGTGGCAGAGAGCAAAATTGTTTGTCGGCTTTTACAGGAGGGGTTCCTTAAAGGAAGGGTCCAGTCCGTTTCCGATTCTACAATTTCCTCTTTGACTTCTGTCTTACCCTTTAATAAAGCCATGGGTCGTATTCCCTGAGTTTATTGGGATTGGTTTAATTCTTCAACTATCCTGTAAAACAAATGGACATACTGTTAAAAATTCAACTTATCCATTCTTTTGGTAATGGACAAGCATTCGTGAAGTTTTTTTTTTTGTTTTTCAAACAAATCATGCTTAAATATTTTGAGGAAAATAAACCAAATCATTGCAATTTGTATACACTTTGCAGATGATTATTTTTGGCGTCATAATTCTCCTGTGTTGACACATATAAATGTACAAATATAAATGTACAGCGTGGCCTTTTGTATTTTGACACACACCTACAGGATGAATCATAAGAGATAGAAAAAAAACTTTTTTCAAGTATTATCTTTTGGTTTTATCTGAAAAAACAAATGAACAACTACAACTTGAAAAAACAAGGGCACATATTTTTTTAATGGGACATCCTGTATATTTTTTGATAGATCAACAGGTCATATTCTTTCTTTTTTTAAATATATAGGATTTCTCTATATTCGTCTCTGTCTATCTACTGAAATCTAGGTGGCCGTGGAAAGCATTGCTACTAAACGTGAAAAATAATAAGAAGAGTGGCCAGTCTTTTACATTAAACAAAAAAATGGTTATTCAGAGGAAGAAAAACATGAAATAGTTGAAATTCCTATTATAATAAATATAGCAGCAAAAATTAGAGAAAACAAAGTATTAAAATTTTTAAAAGAACAGGAATATATATTTTTTTTTACTGGTAACATATTTTAATTTTGTATAATAAATCAAACCACAATGAGTTTTCTAGAAAATTCACACTTTGAAGTATTATCAATACCACCCATACAAAATGCCAGTCAACATATGAGACACTATCCAGTATTTTTTTAAATACAACTGTCATAAGACCGCTTTATTAGTAAATTAAAATGTGCCTAGAAAAATGTGATTTCATTTAAGTATTTTGCTTAATAACGAGTCTATATGGACAACGAAATCCACAAGACAAATGTTTGTTGATCAATTCAATCAATTGAGTATACCTACTTTCTTTTACTGAATCAAATTTTGTACATACGGTGTGGCTCTAGCACAAGAAGACCTCTGCATTTTTTTCTGTTTGTTGAAAGATTTTTGTGTTAAAATGTAGGGCACAAACAACTGTATTTTTGAACACGATGATAGATTTGATAGCTCAAAAATTGGAAAATCGTCAAAAAGCTCGTTTTTTTACAAGACAACCACACTACTGTCTTTGGCACTCCTTCAAAATAGTGTACCAATTTTCATTGAAAACTAAAGTTTTCAATATTTTTTTGTCCCACCTCTACAGTAGGCCTTGGAATGAAGCTATCAAATGCGTCCTATATTTTGATACACAACTGTAAATTGAATAAATGAAAAAATCAGAGGTCTTTTGGATCATTATGGGCAACACTATATGTATTATAGATGAATCCTCATAGCTGTTAACAGAAATGTCAAGTTTTATTTGCTTCCCTGGCCACCCCTTCAAAGGGGTGGGCAGAACTAATTTTACAAATAGACTTTATTAAGGTTTTCACATTCAATTTATTACTCGTGCTTTGTAATTTTGATCATTTATTTTAAAAAACCTTGTATAATCAAGATCTTGTCACTTGATCAATGATCAATGTCATAATCTGTCTATAAAATAAGAATCAGATGAAGCTAACTTACTTTACAATATCTCTTTTAAAGCCCATATCTAAGAGACGATCAGCCTCATCAAGTACCAAACATCTCACATTATCCACTTTAAAATGCTGCGGTATGTAATATGTGGTCCAAAAGTCTTCCCCGGAGTCGCTATAAGAACATGTGTTCCTTTCCGTATTCTCGCTTTCTCTGTGTTTCGGTTCTCACCACCACAAAGGTGTCCGATAACAATCCACTGGAATGTCTGAAATATATTTAAACTTAGTATTATGATAATATACTTATATCTGTTGTATTACATTAATTTTGCCAAAGAGTTCGTGAGTTTGTAAAGCCAATTTCAGTTGGTACTATTATAATAGCTTGCACGCCCACGCTGCTGTAAACGGGGATTGATACTGAATTGCATCTATTATTGGAATTGCATAAGCTAATGTTTTTCCGGAACCAGTTTGAGAACGAACCTGTAACAAAAATACTGTTAGCTGTCACAATAGACATGAGAGTATCTAACAACATTGTTTATTTTAAGATTTACTTACCAGAACGTCTTTACCAGACAAGACAACTGGTATAGATTTTTCCTGCACATTCGTAAGAGTTTTGAAATTGATCTCTCAAGGTTGGAAATTAAATATTTGTGAATATTCAAGTCAGAGAACGTTTTACCTTTGCTAAAGACTTTTTCAACTATGGATTTTCCTTTTAAATTCATATTAACATGAATATCTTTGTGACCAACAGCAAATAAAGAATGTGTCTGATTTTGTGTTGCTTTACTGCTTAGAGAAGTATTATTTTCTTCCTCAGCTGCAGCTTTTGCTGCCAATTTATCCTTTTTCTGTTTGCGTTTAATCAATGTCATAGGCATATCAAGTTGTTTTTCTTGGAACTTAGGGACTTTGTCACACTTTCACGGTTAAAGTCTCTTTTAGGCCCTTTCTTACGTAGATAAACTAATGGGTTCCTTCTTTTCATGATCCACAATATTTTGTAACTTTTTGTTTTCTGTGCTTAGAACTGGACTGGCTGTTTTAACTTTTTTTCTGTTTTTGTTGTGGATTCCGATGTTTTTCCTTGCACATTTAAATTATTCATTCCTACCGAAGCTTTCCTTTCTTAGCAAATACTGTGCCCGTTCTTGGTTTATGCTCATTATTAAATGTAAAACTAAATGTCGACATTTTTAGTTTATTATTACCGTCAAATATTTGTAGAAAGATCAAAAATACAGTTAAAACTGACTGAATTGGTCATATCCTCACATATGTACATATGTACTTACCTATTTTTTGTAAACACACTTAATTTCATTAATATTATGTTTGTGAATACGTCTCCTCAATTAGTGTTACAAAAATATAGATGAAAATAGACATAAAAGCTTCATACCGTATGAAAACGCGCTTTTTAGAGAAAGTAGAATACATAAACTAATTTTAGGTTAAGCATCATGCCACTGCCATGCTTTCAAACAGCTGATCGAAGCGATTTCTATTAGACCGAATATTCAGTTTCTCAAATGTCATATCTTCATTGATGTACGAGACAAATAAAACATCACAGGGAGGGACATTTTTTATCACCAAATATTCATTAGGTTTTATGTAATACACTATTCTGAAGTACCTAGTGGAAGGATAATTATTACATGTAATCTATACTGCAAGGAAAATACCAAAGTTAAAACATAAAATTTGGGAACAGAAGAACAAAGTTGAAATAAGCAATTAAGTTCTTATGACGTAAACTTCTGAAATATAAATAACTTATGAAGTAAAATGTATTTTGTACAAAAAAGTATTTAAAAGTATTTACACAATCTTATTCATTAGAAACACTCAAATATGTAATCCATGTTTTTTGTCCAATTCTTGTCTTATAATCCCTCTTTTCGTCGAGTCAGGACTGAATTAGGAACAATTTGTAAATCGGTCATGAAAATAATTGCCTAGTTACGTAGTAGTCCAAGTATTCTCGGACTAACTGGTATCAACACAAGTACGAAATTTAATTTTTCTATACAGTCACCATTAATTTCAGTACATTTCTCACCACGGTGAATTTTCCGTTCGACCTTCTAACGTACGTCGACCAATTCGTCGTCGAGAAACGTCGAGGAAAAATCACTCGGGGCGTCCGGCTCCTGCACGACAATGCACCCGTTCATGCCGCTGCTGTTTCACAGGCGGCTATTCGAGAATGCGGTCACAGCATTGGACCATCCGCCATACAGTCCCGATCAAGCCCCGAGTGACTTCTTTTTATTTTCCAAACTTAAGGCTGACCTGAGGTGGGGGAAATTTTCAACCGATGAAGTACAGCTAAGCCGTTTTGCACCATTTTTTCTGAGAAATCAGAGGAATACTTTTTTTAAAGGATTAGAAGGTCTAATCTAAATGTATTGAAATAAATGGTGACTGTATAGAAAAATGAAATTTCGTATTTGTGTAGATACCAGACCGGAGAATACTTGGACCGTTTTACGTACACATTAGATTTTATGCGGGTGAAACAACACTATTTAAAACTTACTTTATTTATAAATATTGTTTATAATTTATAAACATTGTAACTTAAATATACTACATTACAATACACGGTGGAGACTTTAACTGGAATATATTCGCTAGCGGGGTGGTGAATGATTTTTCAAAAATTCCCGAGACACGTCAACTTTTAAATGTATTTACCTACATATTGCATGTAATGTGAAAAATATATCCCTTCAGGGGTGGCTGAAACCACCCTCGATATGATTTTTTCAAATGCAACCCTATGGCTAGTGACCCCTCATTGTAAAGCTGATAGAAAGAGGAATCCAACGCACTGATCAAATTTTAATTTTTAGTATGTTTGTAGGGTTGCATACAATTAAAACGTAATTTTATAGTTTAATTTATTTTTAACGCAACAATTTCGTACTCAAAATGTGTGTTGTTTAGTTTTGGAATGTAAACCTTACTTTTCATATATCCCCACAAAAAATTCCAAGCAATTTTTTGCCACAACTGATATTTGTTATTTTTTGCTAGTGTTTTTACACGGCCGCAAAGAGTAATTTAGTTTATATGCTGTATTCA
Organism: Aromia moschata; assembly: GCA_029963805.1. Lineage (NCBI taxonomy): Eukaryota > Metazoa > Arthropoda > Insecta > Coleoptera > Cerambycidae > Aromia > Aromia moschata. The sequence continues at coordinate 35,003 of JAPWTK010001135.1, forward strand.
GAGTTTGAAACGAAGTGTTATTTCAAATTAGTGAAAATGTCTAATTTAACTGAATCACTAAAAACCGAAATTTTGATGATGATTGGATATGGTGATAGGGCGCGAACTCAATGCGAAGTTGTTCGCTTGTTTCGAGAAACGCATCCTGACTAAAATCAAGGTACCATTAGTAAAATTGAGGCACAATATCGAGAGATGGGTCATGTCAGGAAAGTACCGAGTAAGAGGCAGGCTGTTGTTGATGACGACATGAAGTTGAATTTTTGCTTGCTCTAGAAGAAAATCCAATCACTCCAGCCCGTCAACTGGTCCGTGATAGTAATCTTAGTCACAAAACAGTTTTACAAAATACTTAAATATGAGAAAAAACGCCGATATAAAATGCAAGCTGTTCAAGAGCTTGCTGATCAAGAGATGATCCAGATCGACGAGTGGAATTTTGCGATTTATTGATGACTTGTATTGATCAAAACCAGTTATCTTTAGAGTGGATAGTTTTCTCTGACGAGGCTACTTTTACATTAAATGGGCACGTAAATCGCCAAAATTGTCGTTACTGACAGAAGAGAACCCCATTGGATGAGGGAACTTCACTCAGCGCCCACAGAAAACTAATGTGTGGGCCGGAATAATACAAGATAGAATTTTTTCATTGATGACCATTTTTCTTTGATGACACTCTTAATGGAGTAAGATACTTGCGTTTACTCCAGCACGAACTAATGCCAGTGCTATGTCATTATTTCAAACCCCTTAAATCCTAACTTGACCGACGAGAGGTTATGGTTTCAGCAAGATGGGGCCACCACACTATGCTGCCATTGTTCGTCAGTATCCGGAAGAATTTTTCCCCAGTAGGTGGATTGGGAGGCGAGGTAATATTAGTGGCCAGCAAGATCTCCAGATCTTACAGCACTGGATTTCCTTTTGTGGTGATATCTTAAAAGTAGGGTTTACATTCAGAAACCCAACAACATATCAGATCTGCAGGAAAGGATAGAATCGGAAAAATAACACCGCAAATGTTGCCTAATCTAAGGGACGAAACCTACAACAGACTGGGATGCTGCCAACAAGTGAATGGTGCACATTTCGAACAATTGTTACGTTGAAAATAAATTTAATTTTTAGATTGTTTTAATTATATGCAACCCTACAAAACATACTAAAAATTAAAATTTGATTGGTGCGTTGGATTCCTCTTTCCACCAGCTTACAATGAGGGGTCACAAGCCAGGGTTGCATTTGAAAAAATCATGTCGAGGGTGGTTCAGCCACCCCCTGAAGGGCTATATTTTCATATTACTTGCAAAATGTAGGTAAATACATTTAAAAGTTGAAGTGTCTCGGGAATTTTTTGAAAAATCATTCACCACCCCGCTAGCGAATATATTCTAGTTAAAGTCACCGTGTATATCCAAATACATATATCTTAATATTAAATATACTACAATACAATTTTAATATAACTACAATATCTTAAATATACTACAATACAATAATACAAAAACTAGACTTTATAAAAATTTTTTTTTTTATTTAAGTTAATTAAGGGAATTATTGATTTTATTATGTCCTGCTGTGACATGTATATCTCAAATATCTTTCAACCGAGTATCCAACAAGAAGTACCCAATTTGAAAGCTATTGTTCCAGTGGTGGCGGGTACAATTTTAAATTTTCATATCTTGTTAATAAAACATGTTACAAGCACTATATTTTAAGGTGTTTTTATATTTACCTTTCATTTTTGGAAGTTTTGATAAAGCGCCACTATAATCGTGATTTTAAATTTTAAAGAACCCTTTTAAATGACATTTGGAATTGTGATGGAACAAATTTCGTTTATCGTATTTATATCTTCTGAATGGCGTATAATAATTAAATTGAAAATTTTGTTCAAATTAGATTTCCTAAACAACTGGCCATTGCAATGAATTTGTGGTAATAACCTATCGCAAATCCTGTACTTATTTCTTATAACACAAATTTGTTCGTCAGTATTCAAATAAGTATTAATAAGCAAAAATGGTTTTACAAAAATATATACAGTGTTCCATACCGTTATGTTAAAATTTCTTGACCATAAAGTAGACTTACTTCTAAGACTAAAAAACACAACATCATATTTAAAGCCGCAATGTTTAATTTTTGTTATCCACAATGAATAATTCGAGAGGGTCCTGTGCATGACCATCGAGATCTCCTGATCTTAATCCTAGATTTTACTTCTGGAGGTACATGAAGATTTAATATAGAGACATCCAAAAAAACGTTATCAACTCTGGCTATGAACGCGAGAGATGGAAATAGCGGTCATGTCGAAGCTTTTCGGTTAAGGCCAACAAGTGACTGTCACAATTTGTAAAATAAACAATGGTCATATGATGTGACAGTCTTGACAAGTAAATAAGGTTATAAATTCGATTAAGAATAGAAATACCTACGTCTTTTTTCGGCCAACTTTGAGGACGTTTTTTTTTGGATGTCTCCATATAAGCACAAGTTTCAAGTACCAAAGAGCAATTATTATGGCGTATTCAGCAAGTTGTCGAACAATTATGAGAAAAGTGCCAAATAGGAATTCAAAAAAGTAATTTCATCCATTGGCATACATACACAGGATTGGTATTCAGAAAGGAGAAGAACACTTTTAAAATTCAATGTAATTTGTTTTTAGATTTAAACGTTTATTTATTGTTTATAACTTCATAAGCCTGAAACTTTGTAACGAATAGAAATCGACCTACTACTTTTCAGTTTTTTAGTTTTCAAATTAAGTCTTCTTTATGCTAGAGAAATTTGAACATAACGATATGGATTACCCTGTATATCATCTAACGAATGTTACATATTTTACTGGAAGGTTCTAGGAATTTATGGGGTCGATTTAACCAAACTTGTTGTAACTTGTAAACCAGATGCCAAATGTCGCCACAAAAAGTTATGGGATATTAAAGTTTTCTTAGTTTTTTTTTTGGTTTGGGGATTAGGTCCAGGAGTAAATAATAACTATTCCGATTTTTGCCAACGTTTCGAAAGTTTATTTTCTCCTTCATCAGGGCTCAATCAATGTGGTTATTGTTGTTATTGAGCCCTGATGAAGGAGAAATAAAGCTCCGAAACGTTGGCAAAATCAAATAGTTGTTATTTACTCCCTGGACCTAATCCAACCAAACCAAAAAAAAAAACTAATAGAGAAGAAGGTCGCTAAATTCCCCACAGATATTAAAGTTTCTATTGATGTAGAATACAGTGGTTATATTCATGGTAGTTTAGATAATACAGGGTGTTTCATTTTACTACAACTCTTAGAGATGATACTTCTGTAACTTTTTGGTACGTAATTCTTGTGTAGTTCATTACTTGAAACAATAAGAAGGATAAACCATTTTTTCTATGCAAAAGAGGTATATCTGGCAAAAGTTGAAATTATGCACGGGTTGGACACAGATATTTAGACTACACCATATTTTTCAGCGATCTGGAAAACCCAACCGAACTTGGTTGCCACACTCGATTTGGTTGCGTCAATTTTTGGATTGGACAGGGGTGTACGTCTAGTTGACGTGGAACGTCCCGTATATACTATTAAAACAATGTATTTATTTCTACATGACTCCCTCATACCTATTTATTTGACTTTCAGAAAATGGTACCTAAGTACAGCCCTGTATTTGGCGATATTGCGGCTTATAGGCTACACGTGCGGGCACTCTTGGGATTATCGTTTACATTAATGTTAAATCCTAATGCGAAATCTGCCCCATGAAAAATTCTAGCGGCTATGGGGTAATTTTGTAATGCTGATAAATCTGCTGTCAAATGGGATAATGGACACGTTTGTGCTTTTGTGAAAAAACTGAGGGAGCTGAGGTCCTTCGTTCGACTTTTGAGGTTTGTTATTTGAATCAGTTAGTTCTGAATTTGGATATCTTTTAAATTATTCATTCTTGATAGTTATTATTCGATATTCTTTTTTTTTATTAGCATACCAAGAAGAAAAATGTTGTAGTTTTACCTCCCCCCCCCCTACCAAGAAAAATGGATTACAGATGATTGTTTTTTTTATATACAAAATGTAATATTTGTAATATCAAATATAATAAATAATTCAGTTTTAATGATAAAAGAAAAACAAGATTAAAATACGTTTTCTTTCAAATGTGATAAGCGATATTAACAAATATGCACATTTTCAGGAGATTTCTCAAACAGTTGTAAAACTGGCAAAATATATCGGATGTTTTTCATAAGTGTCCAATATTTTATAGGGTATAACAACTTCGTATATAAATATTAATATTAATTTTTCAAGTAATTGAAACAGAAATTAATTTTGAACTTAAATATACTGTTAAGAATAAATAAATATATTGATTAGGATGAAGTAATGGGACAGATCCAGAGAATAAAATAAATGTTCAAATGAGAAACATCCGATATAGTTTATTTGACATGAATAATAAAGGCTCCTTAGTACGTACTACATATCAAATTTCAAAATTGTTGGTAAAACATAAAAATTCAACACTGACGGATATAGCGCATATTTAAATAGTCATAGCCCTCCACTAGGCGTCTTAGAATCAGAAATTAATTTTAACACAATACAATAATAATTGTTACAAAATGATTGTTGAATTAGAGCTGTATAAATCAGTAAAACAAAAATATGAATGAATATGATATAAATACAATTTATTTACATCCTCAGTAATTCGGTAATAAATATAATTACATATTTCAAAAAGGATCAAATTCCAAAAAGTATTCTTGTGATAGTTGGTATTTTTGTATAAATGGATTTTTGATTGAATTGAAAGTGCCAGGAAAACGCGTGCCCTTGAAAATTTTTTAAAATTTTCGCTGCGGCCCCAAAGGCTCTCGCGGGTCATATGTTGCTTTATCACTAAAATGCCCCCCTGAGAAGCCTTCTGGACCCGCCTATGGAATTCAAATTGTAAAAAAATACAAAAAAATATTTGTGTTCACTTATTTAATTTATTTATTTACGGGTAACCCCATTAAGAATTACAAATTACACTAAAAGTATATTAATTATTACAATTAGGTGTACAATTTCATTTAATTTAAGACTCTATATAATGTTCTCTTTATATTTTCGACTGAATCAAATACATCGCATCTATTTTTAAATTGATTACCACATCTTAATATTCTACTTAATGGATTGTTAAAGGCATAGTTTGTGGTGTAGAATGGAACACAGAATAAATCGAAATTCCTAGTTTTACATAAGGTACTGAAATTTATTCTGGATAACAAAAGAGGGTGAATTAATTTTATTTGTGATTATCTTGCTCAAAAAACAAACATCAGATACTATTCTTCTGTTTGCAAGGGAATTTAAATTAAGTTGGAATCTAACAGAGTTATAGTTATAGGACCCCCAAACATATCCCATTTTGTATGCACATCCTCTTAGGAATTTGTTCTGGACATTCTCTATTTGTTCTTTCTGATTATTATAATAAGGGTTCCAAATTACTGAACAATATTCCAATTGAGATCTGACCAAAGAACAATATAATAATTTGTATGTATTTAATGTGAATTCCTTTGTTGTACGATTAACAAATCCTAGGAGTTTAAGGGCTTTTGTTGTAATATTGTTAATATGTATCTGAAAGTTTAATTTAGTGTTTAGGGTTAAACCTAAGTCTTTTATTGAATCTACCCTCTTAATGTTACGATTTTGAATAGCATAATTCTTAATAATTCTTAATAATTGGTATAATAATTCTTAATAATTCTACTGAATGTAATGCAAAAGCATTTTTTTATATTTAAATCCATATGATTCATCTGGCACCAGTCAAAAAGAGAATCCAAATCCCTCTGCAGATCAACCGTATCAAAATTTTATAATTGTCTTAAATAACTTGAAGTCATCAGCGAATAGCAAGTACTGGCTGTATTTTATGCTATCAAAAATATCATTAATGAATAAATTGAAAAGAATCGGACCACAGTGGGAACCTTGAGGGACACCTGATGGTACATTGAATGAATATGACATTGTATTTGCAACTTTCACAAACTGTGTCCTCCCAGTCAAAAGGCTACTAATCCACGAATAAAATTTTCCCACTGACACCCATAGCTTGCAGTTTATGTAAAAGAAGCTTATGATTGACTCGATCAAATGCTTTTGAAAAGTCAGTGTAGATCGAGTCAACCTGAAGCTTGTTCTCAAATGCATTAGTTATGTAATTGTTATATAGTAACAGATTTGTGGTAGTGGAACGTCCATTACAAAATCCATGCTGTTCTTCTACAATAATGTGTTTACATTCCCAAGATATAAATTCACTTACCAACCTGTCCAAAAGTTTAGGGATTTCAGATTGGTTAGAAACCGCCCTGTAGTTGTCAATTTCTTCTTTTGCTCCAGATTTATAAATCGGTTTTAGAAAACTGTTTTTCCAAAAAGTAGGAAATTTTCCTGAATTAAGAGATAAATTAAAAAGCAACTTGAGAGGATTAACTAATGTAAATACACAATTTTTTAATAAACATGATGGAATGCCATCGGGGCCATATGAATATTTGCAACGTAATTCAGTAATTCCTTCAATTATGTCGATAACACTAATTTGATAATCAGAAATAGGTAAGTTTCCTTTATATTCTAGGGAAGGCAAATCAGTTACATTATCATTTAAGTAAACTGATGAAAAAAAATCTGCAAAACTATTTACAATTGATTGTAAATTATTACAAGATAGAGAATTATATGTCATGATATTTGGAAAATTATTAGTTTTACGTTGTTTGTTAATGTGACGCCAGAAGGATTTTGGTCTCTCTTGGATTGATAATTCAGTTCTTTCCAGATAACTTTTGAAACAGATATTTGATAACTCTTTACAATTCCTGCGTAATTCCTTAAAAATAACCAAATCATTTATAATATCAATACCATAATATTCAATCAAAACCATAATATTGTTAGAGATTAAGATATAATATCAATATTGGATAAAAACTAGGTTTAATTTTTTTTTACTTTCGTACAGGGAAAAACCCGTATATATATTATGCAATAAACCTGGCTTTCCAGCGAAAAAAAAAAGTATTTTTCCCGGGATATCTACACTTGATAATATTTATTTAATTTTTCACCTTACAAGTATACTTGGCAATAAACCATCAATTCAAATGCAACGAAATGGTAAATGAATGAATCAGTGATTTTTTAATTTTTCATTTTGGAATTAATAATATAATTATTAGACTTCGGAAATTCCGGCTTACCGCATGTAAAACTGCATCTATCTATCCAGCCTCGGCGTACTATCCATAGGAAACCCATGCTACGCATAGATGCCCATCTATAATATAATTCTTTGAAACCGTAAAAGCACCACCTGGCGATTCGAAGAAATTTTGTAGCTAGAGCGCATGCGCCAACTTACAGGCGGTAAACTTAATGACTTCTAGGTACTCAACTTTTATTTTTTATTTCAAGTAAATGTATTCAATTCACTCAAGACTCAATTCCATCAGGATCTCAAGTGAAAAAAAGTACATCATGTGTACAAATATTTATGAATATAACAGGTCGATACTAAAAAAACTTGTTATGTAAAACAAAAAATATCTTTATTTTTCACATTAGCTGCATTCTCATAGTTATTAATATATCTTAGTTACTTGGAACTACAAAATAAGTTTTTTAAAATAAGTTTATATTAAATTATTATTGTATTGTCTATTATTATTATTGTATATCTAAAAACTTCTGGATTATATTAGGGTGACCAGATTCATAACTTCCAATAGTAAAACAAAGTAGTGTAGAAAAGAAGACAGAGAGGATATGCATGTAGCTGAACAGTATATTAAGCATATCAGTTCCAGTATATAAACCAAACTAAAATTCCACAAACTGGGATTTTAAAATGTAACCTTTTTCTACATATATTTAAATAAACAAAATGGAAGTTAATTTTACATTTTTGTTACATTACTTGTACACATGCCGCGAGTATTTCGAATTTGCTGCGAGCTTGTATGGACATATTTCACGCACACATAAGTCAGTTAACACCATAGAAAACCTATATAGGTATTCTATGGTACTCCCCGCAGACGTGAGTCGTGGGACATCGGGAAGTATCAGTTAGTGGCGTGGGTATGCAGGGGTATGAAATACGTGTATATAATTTACAAGGCGCGGTATAAAAATACGGTTTATACTTTCATTAACATAGAGTTTTATAGTGTCGAACAGTGGCGGATTTACAAATTTGCCGCCAGTAGGCTATTCAATTTTTGCCGCCCCTACTGACCTCTGAAATTCGATACCTTAGTTCGCAATCATATTAATTACATTTATTCTGTCAATGAAATTGCAACTTTATGATTTGTGCTCTATCGTCTTCATTAAATCAGCTTTTTCCCGTTATTAGCATGATTGTAACTAGTGGATCGTTCTGTCAGTTTCTAGATTATTTTTACAATCCACGATTTAGTGAAGATTACACGAGAAATAGTTTTGGGTATACTTCTGAGCAAAAAAGAAGCCAATCATGTACTAATTGTAAGGTGGGGTAAGGTATAATTTAAAATACACTAATATGAACACAGCTTACACAAAATAATGTACATTTGGTAAACGTTGTTTAAAAATTCATGATCGCAAAAGTATATTTCACAGAGCGTTTAGTAATTTTTCATATACAGACGTTAGAGTGTTCAGTTTACTGTACAGTACTAAAATATTTAAGTTTTGTCGAATTTTCGAGACTCGTTTTCTCTATGTATGTAATAGGGCTAGAACAAAATTCTCGGATACCGACCGTCTTCCAGGCGGCCGCGTATCGGACTCCCGTATTCCAGGTGGCCGTGACCCGGCCAGCGAGGATGGGGCCGGGGCGACAGGTTCCGTATTTATTTAGTCCTTTGAAGGTCGCGCGCCTGTAACTGTGCATTACTGATTGTTATACTTACATAATTGATATTATAACGATGGTTAAAAAGCCAGCTCCATTTGCTTATCAATTAAAAAAAATTGTGCAGGGTTTTCTAGATTTAAGTGTTAAAGCTACCACTGTGTACTGTGAAATATGCAAGTGTTACTTACATGTTTACAGAAAAGGATAATGTGAAAAGCACGTAAAGTCGCGAAAACACCGAGGAAATAAAAGAAAATGGAATCCCAAGAAGTGAATTCCTATATGAGGACGACGAGGTGTAAGAGTGTAACAACAAATGCGGGAAAAGTAAGAGAAAACAATATTACTTAGTAAGTCACTATTTATTCACTGCAGCATGCATGCTCAAGTTCGACCCTGGCATGTACCATTTGGTTCTAGCCCTAGTATATAATAATGTTTTTTTTTTTTATTAATAACACAGGACCACACAATTTTTTTTTTCATGTGCGGAATACCACGCTATGCCTACTATATGTTTTTGGGTCGCTGATTACGAATCCGGGCTTAATTTTGCTTGATTAGCAAACCTAACCTCAAAAAACGCTCAAAAACTCAAAAAATCGAGTTCATAAACTGAATAGCACACGGGACCTGAATTTTTAAACTTGATAGCCCCTTAAACTGAATTCTTGCATCTCAAAATTTCCGAATCCAAATTTTCAAACTCCTAGCCTCTTAACCTAACCTCAAGAACCCCCAAAAACTAAAAAAAAAACGAGTCTAAAAACTCAACAGCACACTTTTTAAACTTGATAGCCCATTCAACTGAACTCTTGCATCTCAAAATCTCCGAATCCAAAATTTCAAACTCCTAGCCTCTTAACCTAACCTCAAAACCCCCAAAAACTAAAAAAAAAGTGGGTTTAAAGATTTGGATTCGGAGATTCTGATGTTCGAGAGTTCAGTTAAAAGGGCAATCAAGTTTAAAAATTCAGGTGAAGTGTGTTGTTGAGTTTTTAGACTCGTTTTTTTTTTTTTTTAGTTTTTGGCGTTTTTGAGGTTGGGTTAAGAGGCTAGGAGTTTGAAAATTTGGATTCGGAGATTTTTGAGATGCAAGAGTTCAGTTGAAGGGGCTATCAAGTTTAAAAAATTCAGGTCCCGTGTGCTATTCAATTTATGAACTCGATTTTTTGAGTTTTTGAGCGTTTTTGAGGGTTAGGTTAGCTGATCAAGCTAAAGCAAGCCCGGATTCGTAATCAGCGACCCAAAAAACATATAGTAGGCATAGTGTAGTATTCCGCACATGAAAAAAATTTTTGTGGTCCTGTGTAATTATACATTACTATAAAATTTAAAAAAGAAGAAAAACCGAGTTTTTTTAACCTAACAAGTAGGTAAACTCATTTTGGAATATTTCCCACTGAGAGTAAAAACCCTTTGGTCAACAAGAATAACATACAATGTAAATGAAATTACTCGAAAAAGACATTTTAATATTCTATTTTTTTGAGAGTTCCTTGATTTACAACAATTTTTGAATTTGACTTACAATCTTGAAAGCTTCGTCTTAAGTTTTTTTCTTCTTTTAATTCTTATCTTTTTTTTTTAATTTAAAACGTTATGTAGGTCTCGTGGCCAATTATGAAATTGGGACAATTAAATGCACCTTCGTTAACTATGAGGACTTTTTGTATTTGCAGTTATTAAAAGGTGATGCTTGAATGAATATGCTCTATATGAAAATTATTGTTTATCTCTAGTAAACGGTATCGCACACAAAGAGCGTTCGGCTGTTTACACGAATCGCTTCCTTATTATTCCGGTCGAAAGGGGACCGGAGCGGCCTGATTACCGTTCCGGTCCCGGATAACGCAAGCGAATAGAAATCCACTAAAAGTTTTCGACTGTACGTATTTTCCATTTGGACTAAATCCAATTTTTAGGCGTCCATTATTCAAATGCGTAGATTTATAGTCGGCGCGCGGATATAAATCCGCCGAAAATACGAGAAAATGGTTTGACTCGATTCTAATTTATTACCGCAACGCTTGGGTGCCAACCAAATTGTTACAAAACTCGATGTAAACTCACAAAGACACGATCGAGTCCATTTCGGTTTACTACCGACTCTTTTCAGGAGGATTTATAAGTTATCGGGGTTTATTTTCCTCTACAAATTGTCAGAAATAAATTTCGAATCGAACGTTAATTATCGATCCCGACTTTTTATTTCCAGTGCCATTGGCGTAGGGAGAAACGAATGGGAGAGCGGTAATTCACGACTTGAAATAGTCCAAGTAATAGTGGAGGTGAATTTCGACTACCTTACTTAATCTTACCACAAAATTACACAGCTCCACAAAAAAAATTACCCCTGGGGTCTGACTATGTATACCATACTTTTCGGGGTCGCTAAATCTGAATCCGGATTTAGCTCCATTTAATCCCATCACGTCAGGATTTTTCATAACCTCAAAAAAATAGGTCCAAAAACCCAATAAATCCTCATTGACCCCTTAATCCCCATAACCCCTTAACCCCCTAACTCCTTAATCCCACAATATCGAAATCTCATAACCCGCTAAGAAAGAGACTTTATGCGCGATTAAGCCTTGAAACACTGTATGTTCGAGCCATTTGTGATTCTTGAGCCTTAAACCCATATTTTCAATAACCTCATGACCCCATAACCTCAAAACCCAGTAAAGAATGGACTTATGTACGAACTCTCATGAATTGAAACTTTCGTACATCATTGCTGTACTACATATTCGTGTGCTTGTAATTCCAGGGCACCTCCACATGGTTGACTGTGGGCAACGGATTATTCCGTGATCCTGCAGAGATCCCGGATAATGTCATTCATGCGTAATGGGGTTTCAGGGTTATGGGGCTATGGGGTTTTGGGGTTATTGGAGAATACGGGATTAAGACTCAAGAAGTACGTATGGCTCGAAGTTAAATGGTCCCCGGATTCGGATCCATCGACCTCAAAAATATATGGCAGACATAATGAGACCCCAGGGTACTTTTTTCGATTTTTTTTTTTGTGGAGCTGTGTTATGTAAAATACAATAATGGGTGTTAGATCTAATCGCAGATATTTTGTGTTGATCTCGCTGGAGGCTTCTGCAATTTGAAATTCCCGTATTTTGTAAGGAAGTATGAGACACACACCATATTTTAGCAAAAAAAATTTCAAACGGAATTTTAAAAATAATGATAATGAACCCTGTCCCACTGAAATATCTTGGAAATAGCTTGCAAATTTATTGAGGAATATCTTTTATTTCATAATCATTATGTAATCACGAAGTTTTTTTATTGTTGCGATTTTTTTCGAAATTTCGAGATTTGTAAAAGTTACAGGTATTTGAATTAGCATTTCGTTTTTGAGACATTGCAATAGCTGTATCTTTAAGCCAATTAATAATTTTGCAAAAGGAGTATTTTTTATATTTGGTAATTGTGAAAAAAATATATTGCGGATATTTTACAAGCCGTTTCTATGACAGTCTCGTGAGGCACATATTTTGTGATTTTTTTGTTGGCAAATTTCGTATCAAGTTTTTTGTTCCTTCGCTTCTACTTAGCTCTGCTAATCACCCCCAAAAATATGATGTGGGTCCTATAGTTCCCTCCTTCGACGAAAATACGATTACTTCAAGTTCTATCAGCCACCACTGGCCTAACCTCTTGCAAGTCAGTGCAGTGTAGTGGCCCTTTCAGTTAACGCTGATTGGAAGTAGACCAATGCACCAATGACCGGAAACGAAATTCACCAATAGAATGGAGAGACCGATTAAACTAACATTATCATTCTTTAAAACTATAAAGAGTCGAAGACACAGACGAGCACCACAGAAATACTTTTAATAAATATTGCCATCTCAAATGGCAAAGAGAAGAAGAATTATAAAATCGAACGGCGGGGGATTGGGATCCGTGAAATGTTGAACCCCCTTTCTGTTTTACACGTAAATGATTACGAGCAATCGAAAATAATGTACGAGCAATGACGAGCAAATGTCGAGCCAACGATCTAAAATAAAAAATTGAAAATACTGTAAGCTTCGGTATTCCGTCTTTGATCAACTGTATCTGAATCGCATTTTTTTACAGTAAGTTGTTACGAGCTAGCGAAAATAGTATACGCGTAATGGCGAGCAAACGACGAGCACACGGTCTACGTCTATATCAAATCGGTAATATCAAAAATGGGGGGGGGGGTTAGTGTAAACTTTCAGCCCTTCAGCCCTCTTTCTGCATCTCACATAAATAATTACGAGCAAACGAAACAAGCAATAGACGACCAATTTTTAGCAAATCATTTACGTCGAAAAATACATACATTTCAAAAATTGGGAGATAACTTCATGGAGGTACCGTTTATCCTAGTCCTGATCTGTTTATAATAAAACTTGTATATTTCTACCACTATGTCAGCTTTTTTATTCGTAGTTTTCTTTCCCTTCGTAAAACTGTTTCTTTATGTTTACCTGTTTGGTTGTAATATATGTACACTTTTAGTATTCCGACTTTTATAATGAATTTCGTGTAGTGTTGACATAAAATATGTATTAATACAACAATGATTTTTAATAAACTTTCAAAGTATGTTTGTTGTACGATAGATCTTACAATTGCGTGTAGGATAATAGGATTTATTGGCGTAGTAAGTACTATTTTGTTAGTTAATTCAGATATTCTTACAGTCATAGATTCTATCAATATTATTTGTTGCATAAAAAGATTAAGGAAAAGTAATAATCATTTCTATACAAACAACATTTTAATCTCTTGTATTACGTAGGTATGGTCTATATTTATATTTGTCTTTTTTTTTTGTAAATCTCATTGTTGTAGTCCAATTTAAAAAAAAAACATAGCCGAAAAATAGAGTTCGAAGATAATGTTATGACTAGAGTTCGTGCGAGCGTGAAGTGTAACAGGACCATAGTCAGTTAACGAATGAAAATATTAATATGTTTACATAAATTATGTAGCAACATAGTACTATTTTTACCAAATAGTACGATTAAGCCAAGGATAAAATACCAATATGAATTAAGATAACACGTAATAATTGCAACGCTTACCCGACAAACGTCAGTGGTGAGACAAGGTTCCCATGGCAGGTTCGGGTGGCTGTCACTAGCACTGTCACTTTTTAACGCACCAATTAAAAATTAGCTACTGAACGCCCGCAAGCATCGGTAGCTTCGTCTATAATAAAATATACGAAATTGTCCGCAATGTCTTCGCGTATTGATGTCACTACATTGTTGTAAACCCGATCGACATATGCAAGTCTTAAGGTACTTTCATGAGGAATTTTTCGGTTCATATATTTTTCTAAAAACGTACGTAACTTGGGGTTCTCTAATTTGTTTAATGGAATATTGCTTGCAACAAAGGCTTCTGTAAGTTCATAGAAAAATACGGAGTCGTCGGCGCTGAACGAGGCATGGCTTTTCAGATGTCTTGTTACTTTAGTTTTATCTGAAGAATTTATTCTAGTTCACACAGTACAAAAAAAGGTCATTTCCTTGAATACGTATGTCCCTAAAACCCCCAGGATCACTGTCAAACCACGTTTGAAATAATTCCCGTCTATTTCTTTTCACCTTTGGCATGGTACCTCACTTTATTCACTTCTCCCCTCAACTAACAATGATTAATATTTATAAAGTTATTTAAACACACGGCTAATACGTAAAAACGAAAAGTATCAACGCGATGCAATTCCGGTGACTGTCTGTTACAGCGTACCATAAATAACTAAAATTGCTAGTTTTCGTAATGCAAGTCAAGGTTGCACTGTGAAGGCCAACGAGTCAAGGGCAGGACATTCACAGTGTCGGCCCTGTGACATTCGTGGTTGGTAATAAGTAATAATATTTAATAATGTACTAAGATGCAACATAGTTTCTGTGAACATATTAACATTTTCATTCGTAAACTTACTACGGTCTTGTTACACTCCGCGCTCGCACGAACTCTATTTATGACTAGGGTTCGGAACGTTTGCCGTCTCACGTATTAAACTGCCTTCGCACAAGCTGCTCTCCCGCGACGGGATGGCGTACTACTGCGCATACGCGGATTCTGGAGCGTTATCGGGAAGGGTCAATGCCGTACGTAGAACAGGCAAGAAATACACGCGCATATAATTTACAGGGCGCTTAAAAAATACGGTTTATACTTTCATTATCATAGAGTTTTATAGTGCTGAGCCCGTTGCAGAGTGCGTTGCAGCACACATTTCCGGACCCTAGATGACTGACTCCATTTCCTTTAATACTGTTTGAATTGTTTTAGTCAATCTCAGTGCTATTAATAACAGTTTTGTTGAATGACAAGTATTACCAAAAGAGCAACAATTGTGACGTGAGTAGAAGAACTGCTTTAGCTTTAGGACTTGATTGGCAACATTTCCATCCCCAAGCTAGCACTGCCCACGAGGTTGATCCAGAAGGTAGGACGTTTTTAAAATGTATACTTCCTAAAAATATTATGAACAGAGCAGAATTCCAAAATTCACAAAAAGGTTAACTTTATTCTGTCCTATTTACCATTTCTAATTATAATTTTACTTGTCATTAACTACTTAATTTTAATTTTTAGGAAAAATGATTTCGATAATAGTAATATTTTATTCGACTGCGTTTCTGGCCATAAATTTCTTACTTCTTTTCGCAACAATAAAGGTATTAGCTACGTTGTCTTCCATTTAAATACTATATGTACATAAATGAAATATTTCAGCATGATTGAGGTACACCATTCCATGGCTAATTTGTGAATGGTTGGGATGTCTTTCTAAATTTGGAGCACTAATATTTCACTGGTTGACAGACCCGCAGAGTTTAAGTACTACATTTATAGTAGGATCCATAGTATACATAGGTAAGTAAACTATGTTGTTGACGAAACTAAATAATATTTTCAACAGTAATAGGTATAACTCTCTCATTTCTATAAAATGTAGATTTTTATGCTCTAAATTGGTATATAATCTTAAAACTTCAATTTTCTGATCGGAATTAAAAAATTTCTATATTTTGTTGTATTTGTTAAATGAAAGTTTAGTATTAACATCGCTCGTAACTTTATCCATTTGTAACAAGGTTAGAAAACTGTTGTTTGGAACTTAATTCTGTAAGATTAAATAGCATATTTTCAAATATACCAAGCATTACATTTTTTGGTTTATCTTACAAAAAAAACAAGGTATATGGCGCATAATAAATTTCTAATTGCGTTTGTCAATATTTTTTGATTACCTACACATACGAGTAGAGTCATATACATATCACAGAGTAGAGTTATATACACAGTCAGAGTTTTATACATATCACAATTTACATCAATTTTTATATGTATTTATTGAATCCTTGCAAAATATTATATATTTTATATTTTATTTTTATATTGTATATTATATATACATGACTACACATTATTTTACATGATATATATTATATAGAACATATAAATATGAAGGTTATTTTCGTGATTTTTTGGTGACTTATTTTTGAGTTAATAGTATAAATTATTTTTTTATTTAGGCTGCAATCTGTTAAATTTTTAAATAATTGAAATTGACTTCGTCAGATATGTTAAAGTTTAGTGGTATAAGAAACCTATAAGTTTTTTGTCATTTTTAAGTATTGTAGTTTTTGAATGTTGTTAACTCCTCCTAATATAAAATATAACGTTGCCTCTTCTGTAGACACCCAAGATCTAAACCAACATTTTTCTTCCTGGCGTTCCACTTTATTTACTTTCTATTATATAACAATAACTATAATTTGAATAAAATTAATATAACAGTAATTGTTTTATTATAATAGAACGAATGTTGCCTGAATCCTAGGATACATCTTCAAACAAAAGTTAGATTTTTTAAAATAAAAAGTTTTTAAAATGTTTACCAATGTAACTACTTAAAAATTTATGTAAATTATGAACCTTACATATGATCTATACAAGCGAGGTGTACATTTTTCATTTTTACTATAGTTAACATACGTTTTTTTTTTTGGTATCTAGTTACGATGGTGTGGTGGTGGATTGTAGTCTTTTTGGCCCAATCTTCTTGGAAATGTAGAAATAAATCAAGTTTCCCACTAGAAATGTCAGTGATGAGTGCTCTCGATTCAGAAGAAAGCAGGTATCCTGATAGAAGCTTATCGGGGAAAATAAGGTTCACAGGAGCTTTTGAAAAGTTAGAATCACCTTTGCCATATTGTCCTAATGCCATGTATTCTCTGATTTAATGTATATACCTGCATGTATTTACATATATACAAGTTACCTTATCATATATAGTGAAAAGTGAAATGACAGAAGGTTAGTTTAAGAATGTAAACGTATTATTTAAAAATATGTAAATAAGGAAATTCAATTCTATATTTCTAGTTTTCTTGACTTATTTCATATTTCAATTTTACATAAAAAAATGTCAAAAAGCATGTTATGTATTTAAAACTCAGAACTGAGTTTTAAATCAAAATAGTTTTTCATTCGTGTCTAATGTATTTAATTCGTTCAAAAAAATAAACATTTTTGTTTTGTATTTTTTTTTAAATCACTTGCCGAAACTTTTTTGACCGATTTTGCATTGCAATTGAGGTCCTCTCTATGTCTATTTTGTATTACTAATATTTATTTATTTATTTGATCAAAACCAGAAAAATTATAACGTAAATCTACGAGGAATATTATATTGCTTGTACATATGTAGCTTCGGTATACAAGGAAATAAAAAAAATAATAAAATCACAATCTAAGCTAACTTACATGCTAAATTACATTATTTAGAGAATTTATTGTACCAAAACAATACCTAGTAATTTTTAATATCATTTCACTTCAATTTTGATAGTAATTAACTTACAGATTCAAGCAATGTTTTGACAATCTTAACAAATTAGCAATTAATTACGGATATAATATAAATATAAAATAAAACAATATAATATATAACATTATTTTTATGAAAAACTGCATTATAATTTTTTGCTGCGAAATATTTGATGCATATTGGGGTAATTCTGTGAAAAAATATTTACCGGTTGTAAGAGAAATAATGAATGCAAAAACTGCCTAAATGTTTTTTAAAGAGGACCTTCTTCAAATAAAGTAGAACATCACTTAAGTATGGCACTTTTTAACAGTTTTTATGGAATATAGGACATAATCAATCAGTGGCGGAGCAAGGGTGCCTAGGGCCCTTGTGCAGAAAAATTATTTGGGCCCCCAAGTCACATTAAAAATACTCGTTTAACGAAAAAAAAACTTATTATACGAAAACAAACAAAATATGGGGTTTATGGTTTATTTTATATTTCACATAAAATAATAACATTATAAGAAAAACAATAGACATTCTAAAATATATAAAAAGAATAACAGGAATTAGGTAGTACCATTTCTTAACAAGCTTAAACATTTCGCATCTATATTTGCGAAATCATTTTATAATAAATTAAATGTAAATAAACTATCATGACCAACTTCGGCATGAAAGTAAACATTCTGAAATATGAAAATAAAAAATATCAAAATGGTTTCTTTCATGTCTTCGTCTCAGCAAAATCATTAACTAGTTTTTTTAATATTCAACTCTGACGCGGCTTTGTGTTCTATTGCTAAAATAGAGAGGTCACCCAACCGATTCTGAGACATAGAATTTCTAAGATAATTTTTTATTATATTTAATTTGCTGAACGACCTTTCAGCTGTGGCAACGGAAACAGGTAGCGTCAGAAAAAGAAATAATGCAACATATATTTCAGAAAAATCACTTTGCAGTACTGAATATTTGTTTATTAAAAGTTCTGCAAAATCTTTTACTGACATTTTTCATCAAGGTTATCTTTTACAATTGCAACCATATTAATAAACTGCAAAGTGATTTTTTCTGAGAAAACTTTGAATATTTGTTTCGTAATTTATTACACTGTTCGAGAATGTTACTTTCAGACATATTCATAAGCATTTTAGGAACTAAGAAGCTAAACATATCAGAAAGTGAGTTGAAGTTGGCAAATCTAGCTGACATCTCCTCATAAACTACGTCTACTGTGTAATAAAATACATTAATTTTGAATAAGTCTTCATGAGTTTGAAAACGATGATCTACCGCTAACTCATCAAAGAGGTTTTTGACTTGGTGTTGACGTTTCATCTGAAAATCTGTTTTCCACTCCCCATTTATTCGCAAGAGCTACTGCTTCTTCCTTCACAGAATCATATGTTGATCGAAGTTGCCTTAATTTATCTCCTATTTGAGAAAGAGCTTTTGCTGCCTCATTTAAGTCAAAATCTTTTCTTAATAGTCGATTCGATGCGTAATTTATTGCTGCCAATATTTTATGAAGTAGCACACACAATATCACACATTCAAACGTTTCCATGCTCTTTTTCAATTGGCTAACCTCATGTCTCTCATATTTTTTGGTACTTGTTAACATAAGTTCAGTCAATGCTTTATATTTGCATTTTAACATTTTATTTTAGAATGGTCTCGGGGCCCCCTAAGGCTTGGGCCCTTGTGCACCGCACATCTGTGCTATGCCATAGCTCCGCCTCTGCAATCAATGAGAGTGTTAACAGTAATTCCTCTATAGTATTAATACAATCATACATTTCATTAACTCAAATGAAATGCAAAAACGTGCAAAAAAATTCACGCGATTCAAAAAAAGAAAAAACAAAAAAGTCGGACTTTTCGCATGAAACTTCATATTTAACATTTTAACGCTAACGATGAAGATTTATTGTTTTATAACGTTTTACAGTTTGTTTTTATGAAGATTTTTTAGATTTCAAGGAGATGACAAAATATTTTGATGAAACATTTCATATTGTTTTTTTTGTTCTTCCTTAACTTAGACTCATTTCGTTCAATGTTGTATCAGAAGAAATTGTCAAAAAATAGTATAGACAATTTGTTTCATAGTGACTGACTTTATTGTAAAAATATTACAGCCTTTTTGACCAATAATGTTGAAAAATTAAAAAGACGTTGTCAAGTCAAGAAGAAGAAACGAAAAGGAGCAGAAGAAAAGACTATGATTGCGCATTTGGATGGATTTATGGGAATACGGAAATACAATGCCAGAAACATGACTGTACTATCAAAAATGCTTTGCAGTTAAGGTAGTGCATTTTGTGTAGCAAAATGTATGTTATAGCATTGGTTCCCGCTAGAAGGGAAACGGGACTTTATAGGTAGGGCTAGAAAGTCATGACGACCCTTTCTGCAACCGTAAATAGCGGTTCGCATTTTATATTTCAATAACCCCGCTGATCGGTCGCGGACGCAGCCGAACTGATCCATATTTATCTTTTCGAATAGTGGATGGTATTCGAAAAGCCGAGGGATTCGACTTTATGGACCTTCTAAACTAACTCGAGGGTTATGCCATTTGAATATTTCAAGGAACGGGAAGAGGAATTTAATATGTTTACATTCGAACTTTTTCAAGTTTTATGGACGGTTCGTGCAAGACTGGTCACATATTTTCGTCGAATTTGACGTACGGCGTTATCTGTGAGCGTCGATGGCTCTGAGCGAGTTTAATACAATGTAAAATTCTTGCAAGTTCGACGTATGTATGTACTTCGCAGAAAGTGGAGACGAAATGATAATTTCAGATTTTTTTTTGGTTATTTTATGGTTTTAAATCAGCACAACATGTAGAGCCTATAAAAGATCGTCACTCATTTACCAATAATACAGTAAATTAGCCAATTACAAGAACCAGATAGAGTACAATGGTCTCTTGTAATCCCCCTATAGATTTTAGAGCACCTTGTCTAGCTTAGTCCTGTTTAGACTCCACAGCCTTGATACGGGCTCTTTTGAATAGCTATTAACTCTTGGCTTTTTCTTCCCTAGAATTTCAATATTAGTTTGTCAGCCTTTTCGTTGCCTTTATGTCTATTGTTGTCGTGGTACTAATTTTGATGAAATTTGCTTGGAGCTGATTGCTTTTAGCGCTGTTTAGTTATCGGAGAAGATGCCAATTGACTGGTTCTCAGTTTTTTGCCTTATTATTTATACAGTACAGTATTGGATCGCTGCTACTATTCCTAGACTTAATGAGATATTTGTACTAGATCTTTCCCTGTTTACAGTGTTAAAAAGGAAGGAAATTTTGCTCTGTACCATCATGGTTGCTACTTGTAGCGCGATTATATATTACACTTTTTAGCAGAGTTTGTCTAGTGAACAGTAGGTGTCGCTAAATCTAATACATTACATACCTACATTACAGTGGAGCATCGATTATCCGAACCTCAGTTATCCGAACGACCGGTTAACCGAACCTCAAAATCCAACCGCCCCCCTCTTCTACTCCACGAGTGGCCTACGCGACCAACGTCACATCGTCAGTGCGGACGTTGTGCAGTGGTTGTTCTCTTTTCTTTTTGGTACACATTGAAGTGTAAAATAAATTTGTGTTGTATTAATGTTCGTTTGTTTGTTTATTTAATGCATGTATGGGCATAGATAATGCCCATACATATTATGTACCTACACCCCAAATATTTTTTTTAAATTATCGGTTATCCGAAATATCAGTTATCCGAACCACCCTGGTTCCCAATTAGTTCGGATAATCGATGCTCCACTGTATTCGCATTACAGATATACAGAGCTAAAAATATTTTTATGATGTTCTTAGAGTCAAGCAATAAAACAATGATTAAATAAAAAGTAAAATTGGCTTACAGCGACGTGACACATAGGCATCACGTGTAGCATGTGATGGGGTTTGCCTCAATTTAATTTGGTTGCAGTAGTCCCGTGTCAGTTGCTGCTGTTGTACAACATCCGATATATGTAATACGCTGATTAGTGTGATATAATTTCATAAAAAAATATGGCAAACATGTGAAAGGCTACTATTTCTAACTACTATACTATTTCGTGTATTGCATTTATGATGCGTACTATACCAGGTTCAAAAATAAATAACAAAATCTTAAAATTTTCATTATCACTGAATTCTACCGTTCTCTCCTAAGTATTATTAATGCGCAAGGAAAAAGAATGGCATTATTTTTGCGAATGTACTCGTACTAGGCAACGAAATAAGCCCAAACTCTTGTCTATTGTTGTTTGTCGTCAGATATATCACACTGATGATACCTGATAATGTCTAAATCCGGATCTGCGATTATTGACGACAAATTATTGTGAACCGAATTATTTTAATTCTATCCCATATTAGTCGATTTTCCCCAATTTATAATTCACAATGAATCTATTGTTTACACGTTGAAGATTTAAGTATACGAGGTGTGTAAATTAAGTAATGAGACTGTGAAAGTAGCGCCCGATCTAACAACACTGGGAGACAGGATTTGGAAGGGCCGTAGATTAACATATAACCCACTTTTAGTACAAGTTTGAACTTGTTAGAGTCATTTGTTTGTTCTTTGTGACTGTTTTCGTAAACCGTTTTTTTCTAGTGCGTTTTAAAAATGAGTGACATTAATTTTGAGCAACGGTGTGCTCAAATCAGATCAGGTTTTGCTTTACAATTAGCCTTGGACACAGCGCAACGGATACTTTTGCAAAACTTCAACACGCCTTCAACGGATAGTGTTTTTTCAAGAACCCAGGCTTTTCGGTGGTTTAAGGCATTCTCAGAAGGAAGATAGGCGATTGAATATGAACCACGCAGCGGAAGGCCTTCATCTTCAAGAACCGATGAAACTGTCAATAGAATACGAGATATTGTGCGTTCAGATCGTCGGTTGACGACAAGAATGATCGGGGAAGAGTTAAACTTGAATCACTCCACTGTTCATCAGATTTTGACTAACGAATTGGGGATGAGAAAAATCTGTGCCATTGTAGTAAACGAGTTTTTAGTCAGTAAAAACATTCCTGTGATTTTTTTCTCTTCCCGAGATTGAAAAATCACCTCAAGGGACGTCATTTTGGGACCATAGAAAACATTCAAAGGGCTGTAACCGACCAGCTCAAGGTTATTCCAGTATTTGAGTTCCAGCATTGCTATGAGGAACGGAAGAACCGTCTCCAGCGCTATGTGGCTTCCCAAGGAAGTTATTTTGAAGGAGAGAATACTGAATTATAATTATATTCGAATAAAAAAATTTTATTACTTAATTTACACACCTCGTAACTAACTAGAATGGTGGAAGTTTTATTTTCAAGTCGTGTGGCAATCTCTCAGTGTACAATTCGCGAAAGCTTGTTTTTCCAACGACCAATACAGTTAGCTCATTATTACGTTGCGAGGGAGGAAAAAGCAAAACCGATTTCCCGAAAAGCCATTCCATTAAATTATATGAGGCGCGTTTGACGGAGAACTTTTTTTCTACAGACGCAAGCAATTAGATTACATCTCGACTCGTCTGTCGGGTTGGCTGACGACAAATTTAAAAACTCCTAACTAGTGTTTTAAAAGTTAGCGAAAGCCATTTTAACAAATTACACTTTCGTTTCTTTTCATTTCTTTTTAAAGGCGGCGTTCAACCAGGCGCTTTTGGGGAGGTGGGGTTGAGATGGCGCCCACGTTGCCGCCGACGAAGTTTAAAGCTTTTTAAAACCTAATCCGATAAATGTATTAGCCCTCTTGCGATTCTTTTTCGAAGGGAAAATTACTTTGCCGAGGGTAATTTCCTGGTTAGCAATGACGGGCGAAGTTGTGCGCCGTTTTTGTAATTTATTAGTAGGTTGCAAAGGAATGACATAGGCGTTACCAAAAGGGGTTATCTGCTATTTACCTCCATTGAATAGGTCGCCTTCAATCATATTCAACAGTTCTGCTAGAGCAAAATGCTGGCAGTGGAGAGTTACTTGTTCCTGAGAGATTATCTACCATTTTAAAGATACATTTTATTTATACAGGGAGTGCGAAAAAATTTGGTCAAAAAAGACAAAAGTCCCTATTGACAAGTGTCTGGAAATGCTTCCTAAGGGCAGCTAAAGCCCCTTAGTGACGCCTTTTTCACTTTTTGAGAAAATAATCTTAATAAAAACAACTCAAAAGAAACTGAAAATTACCTTGACATATATATCACCGAACTGCGGGAGTTGCTCTTTTGCGTTTCACAGTCTACGCAATTTGTGAATACGATATTAGTGATTAAGTCGATGCATGGTTTAGGGAAACCCTATTTTGCATTGCAGCTATGGAAGCAATGCTGTGTCATTCGCCTTTACACATTGTGTTGGAGGTAAAGGCTCTGATATCGGCGTACGCTTGAAATTTCCGGATGTGGAGTAACCACAACAAGGAGAGGTTTCCATACCAAGATACTCAAATAATTAAAGCAAAACCGCATGTTAAATATGTGGTCGGACAAAAGTCATAGTCTTCCACAAATCTTATCGAGTTATTATACCGAATGAGGGAGAGGAAGACAACAGACACATGTCAACTCAGCAGAACGGAACTATCTGGTACACAGATGGGTCTAAAACGAAACAAAAGCACTGAAGCGGTTGCAACCAACAAGGTGCGAACAGGGTGCGAAACCAGCATAAACCTGGGGAACTCAGCAACCATATTTCAGGCGGAAATAACTACAATATTCGCTAGAGCACAGGAAATGGTCAGGAGGACGTATACAAATAAGAGGATCCAGATTATCATTGGTAACCAAACAGCACTTAAAGCCCTGGAAGCAGTAAAAATACATGCTCAGGTAGTCAAAGCCTGTATGGATCTGCTAATACAACTAGCGGAATAAGACAGTATCACTCTCAAATGGGTTAGAAGACACCAAGGTCACGAAGGGAATGAAAGAGCGGACTTTCTCGCAAAGAAAGGGGCTGAGGTTCCACTGATAAGGCCGGAACAACAATAGAACCAAAAGAGGTAACAGACGCTCCATTAGAAACAGTCCATAAATTTCTTAAGGAAACAGGACTAATGGAATATTTCGGCCCCTACTGCCTATTCTGTCTTGGACTTGTCTACCAGTTTCTCTGTGCTTAAATTGCGAGGATCTATTATCTCAGTTATTTAACAGAAATGGATACATTTTCTTGGATATTCACCTGGTTGGAAACAAGCTTTCTGCACTTTTTAATCGACTGGAGACAATTCATGATCGCGTTCCAGGCAAAGCGGTGTCGCTCGTCGTAAAGTTAGGCGTAATCTAATTTAACAGGACGCCCGGTAATGAATACGCCATAATAACTATTATTGAGAGGGGGCTTCGATGACTATCGCCTTGATTAACTCAATAGGAGGAAGTTTGTTAATTACGATTGAAGGTGCGGGCGATAAACTAATTAAAATCAGCGGAACACATTTCAATTTGCCCGCCGCCGACGCCGCCGCGCCCGCCCGCCGTCTATAACTCACCGCCAACTCCGGCCCTAATTGAGTTCCGCAGAGCGCCTTTGAGCTCTAATTAATGGCATAAAGACGAGTCTTTGATAACGATACCGTGGCGATATTGTTTGGTATCGGTCCTGGGGAGGCGATCGATTTGGCGATAATATATTTGCGTGTGGTTTAGGAGCGGGATATAATATATATTTATTCCGGGATAGCGGGACCAATTTTTAATACATAATATGTCGTAAGATCAAAAAGTCCTCAACGTATATCCTGGAATCGATCCCGCTTGAATTATTACTCTTAGAACTGCCCAGTTCTGAAGTTTTTATTATTAAGAAAATTAAATATGGTAATCAGTAGGGTCCGGAAAAGTATGCTGTCACGCAGAGCCGGCACTATACAATTCTATGATAATTAAAGTATAAGCCGTATTTTTTAAACGCATATTTCTTGCTCCTATATACCCACGCCTCTGACCGTGCGTACAACGCGCACTGGACTCCTGTCCAGCAATTCCCGTGCGGGAACAGAGGACATCCTCAATTTCTCCATAAGACATTCTTCATAATTTTCAATCAATAATTCTTCAATTTCTCCATAAATGCAATTTCTCCATAAGACAGCGAGCTATTCCGATGTTGACAGGTGTCCATTTAGTTACGTTTTTTTAGCTATGTGCCGTCGTAGACCGTGTAAATTGGTCGACCGCCGCATTGAAAACAATTTTTTTGTCACGAGTGTGTAACTTGGAGTTTGCATAGTGTATTTATATATTGTTTAATTTTGTGTGGATTTTGCAACAAGGGTACGAGCATTACGAGGATTTTACAATAGACGGATCATATATTTTATGTAGGTATTCTTGCAATCGTCGACATATATTTCGTGATCGCCGAGAATGTAAAAAAATATTTATATCCGAATATCCATTAAAAAATATACCCGGCACTGTTACAAAAGAGGAATTTTGGTTTGATTTATGCATTATGTTTTGCGCATGTAGCCTTTCGTGGAAAGTGGTCGACAATATTTCCTTTAGACGTTTTTTGCCAAATATAGATTCGATCTTCCATTGCCTAATAGCCATACATATTTACAGAAAACATATCAACATGTCATGGAAATATCAAAGAGAACATACGCAAAAAATTTCTGTGGCTGACAGTGGACGACGCAACAACAAATTTTCGCGGTAATAAGGTCATTAATGTTCTGATACGAATTTTAGGTGTTTTAGATATTTCGCCCCCGATATTGATAGCTAGTAAACGGGTTTTGCAAACAATGGCTAAACGTATAGAAATAATAGTAACACGTGCGTCCTCTGTTGATGTAAAAAATAATAATGTACTGATGTTAGAGACAGACGCACCTGCTTATATGGTGGAACCGGGACAATGTTTAAAACAGAAATATCAAAATAGAATTGAGTATAACACTGTTAATTCTTGTATGTAGATGAGAATTAAGTTGTGAATCAATTAACCAACCTAGAAAGAAAGCACTAGTGAAGAATACTGCCAATTCTGTGAATGCAATGTATCAAATGCGTTAAGATCAAGTCTTGAGTGATACCTATAATAAATTCTAGAAGAGTTTTATTATGGGATAAATTTGTAGAAAATATAATCAGCTTGATTTTTTGTTAACTGTTAGAAGACTCAATAAGTCTAACAAACACTTCAGTATTGAACTTTACTTTACCTCAGTCTATTGACAGTTCCGACAGCAGTCTGTAAAATATTCTTCAAATTGGGTAGGTACCCATAGGTGCTTAATACTGGCCTACCACAACGCTACAAAATGTTTTTAATCAATCTTTGTCTCCAGTAACATCTTAATTAATTTCATGTACTAATATTTAAACTACAACCTGTTTGTTCAACTACTTCACAAACGACATCTTAAGCACTTAAAATATTGACACAATCTCTTAGAACGTAGTCCCATACTATTTTATAATGGCGTTACTTTTGAGCTTTCTGTCCCGTTTTCACCCTTGCACGCCCGTCTGGTAGCCTCTTGTCTGTTCATAAAAACATCATAATTCTTAAAGCCCCATGTGTAGACATATAGGTTGCCCCTGAAGTTTAAAAGGACGGCATCGAAGAGGGCTTTTGTTTGAGGATGATGTGCACAATTCCACAAACGGTTCTGTTTAAACTGTAAATAGACGTGTAAACATGTATAGATCAATCTTCCATTCGAGAGTCTTTCTACACTTAAAAAAGCACAGTGACGTACCGACTATACTATACATAAATAAATGATTATTGCTGATGTACCATGTACCTTTGATGGACGTTTATTCCTTATTCGCAGGGACGTCAAAAAATAATTTCTCGTTACTTCTGGTCAAATTTTGGGTGGTACTGGAAGCTTCTGGAACTAAAAAAGGAACTAAAAAATGGGAAAAATAAAATACTTAGTTTTCCATACCATAAATAGCGATACTACATTATAATCGACGAGTTGTTTTTCTTTTTTATGGATGTAAAGGAGTTTCCATTAATTCATGGGAAAGTTCTGAGAACTGAGAAATATCCTGAAAGATCAGGTCAGTAAAGAAACACTTATTGAGAGAATATGATTGCCAAGTTTCTCAAAAACTCTCCTTTCAAAATCTAACGGCCTGAGTTCGTGGACTGCTTCAATTCTATATGGATACAACTACAGATATTTTTCTAATACAGTGTGGCATGTTCCTATGAACAACTTATTTTTTTTGATTTGAGAGTTTGGCAATCGATTTTTTAGGTGAGTTTTTTCATTAAACGCTGAACATTTGCGATACAATTAGCGGTCATTTTTCTAGGTGCATCTCTCCCTGGTTCAAGGCTTACTGATCGTGTTTCATGAAATTTTTCAACACGAGCGTAAATTGGATTTACAGCAGATGTGTCTAAGATTAGGAAATTGTTTACGAGTCTACTGTACGCACTGATTAATTGAGTAGGTAAACTACTATTTTGGAAATAACTTTCAAGAAGAAAAGTTTTATGTAGTATTTCCATCTTATTATAAATATGTAATTAAAATTATCATTATTAATAAATTCTCCACAACTTCACTTTTATTATTTGAATTAATTTGACAATTCAGTTCAGTTCTAAGTCTACCATTAATAGAGAAAATAATCACATTCTACTCTAATTGAGATTTATTCGAAGAAACGGTATATCCCGATGATGCCGACGTGAAACATATGATGAGTAGAGCGAGGCATCGTGACTATATATTTGTCAAACACTTACCCTTTTACGTAGGGTTACAAGGTAGGTTAGTTGACTGCATTGGAATAACCGAACAACTTGAGCTGAATTGAGAACAAGAAGTGCCGTTAACACTGTTATCATAGGCAGGATATGATTTGTGAAACATTGACATCAGATACATTTCCACTGTATGTCTCCAGGAACGAGACTGTTTCAATGTGATAAAATTGAAAGTTATCTTTAAAACACTCACGAATTTATCTAGAACGCAAGCAGTTTTTGTGTCACCTACTTTCTCAGACAGGACATTTTTACGTAACGTAGATAATTATTATATCGAATTTATTTAATAATTGTTAATACTTAATTACTAAGCGGCCGACTTCCACACGACGTTACTGATCGCCGGGACAAAATGCCTCGCTCTAGTGATAAACAGTAATATTTTTTGTTCAAGGAATAAGCCTCCAGCATATTTTCTTACTTACAGGATAAGTACGCTCCTATAGTGATGGGCGGGACTGTATATATATAACAAAGGTTAGCTCCCTCAACAACCAAATCTCTGAGGAGGGCTGTACCTTTTTTTTAGATATTAGGGTATCTATACAAGAGAAAATCAATGGAACAGGGAACAACGAAGCACTTACCTGCAGACAACATCGTGTTGGGGTATTTCCTCCACTGGGCAGTGGGGAATACGATAGAATAAAAGGAAAATGAAGGATAAAACACTAACCATTAGGATATATAGCAAAGACTGATTCTATTTGCAACTTGCGACACAGATTGTGTTCGTAGCTTTGAATTTGAAGCTGCAGCCGCTGTGGTGGAACATTCAGCAGCCCCGCACAGCTACTCTCCTATCCAAATATCTACCTCTTATCCAAAACACTCTTATATAAAATTGTTCATAACAGACACTGAGAAAACAAAGAATGTAATATGACTATGCATAGGGAATGATAGAACCAAGGATAACCTAATATATTCTGGAATAGCAAGCGTTGCCAATACTGATGCCATGTTTACAAAATACTCTGGAAAAAGTATTTTTTAATTTTTCTTATATTATTATTTATTATATTATTATGTTGCCACATGTACATTTTAGATGTTTTATAGCTTAAACGTGTGTTAATTCAGAAATCACCTACCAACGAAGGTAAGAAATCATCCTAGAGTATTGCTACGATGAAAACCTAAAACTTGTCCCCCCCCCCTCGATACACGCCTCTGGAAGACAGTTATCTATATCGCTATACTAAAATTAATTTATGGACTTAAATATTCTAAGATGATAAATTACTTGTAGGCTATTTGAAATTCAAATAAATATTTGGTAAAAGGTCTTACAATGGACGTAATGGTTTTGTAAAGTCGATTTAAAGATTCTAAAGATATGTATGATGAACGATTTTTTTGTCATGACGCGCCGAATATTTGAAAGCGCATTCACATATTGATTGTATTTTTTTGCTTTTTTTTTTGATGCTGAAAAAAAGCCTTTCATATGTGAAGAATGTTTACAAAACAAAAACTTGTACGAAAAATGTACAAAATGAAAGAACTCATGTCAATATAATATATATAGAAATAATACCTTTATGTAAATGACAATCTACAAACACTCAATACATTGAGTTATTGATTGGATAATTGATTTGTTTTGCTGATACTACCAAAAATATTCAGTCTGTAAATTGAGCGAAAAAAAGTTAAGTGGGCATTGAAAACAATGAGGTATCAACAGAAACAAATGGTTTAATAGAAAAAGAACGAAAAGAACGTAACATTTGTTCTATGTGGATAACCATCTTTAACTATTAACATGCAAAGTAATTCTCAAAGTTTTTGGACACATTTTCCAAGATATTGACGCATTGGTATTATCAATCAATTTTCCATTTACATACAGGGTGTTTCATTTCAAAAAGTTAGGTTTAAAAAAAGTTTAAAAAAGAGGGGTGGGGCATTTATGGTGAATGAATAACTTATGTACTGAAAACTATTTCTTTTTTTAAAAAGTCAACTAATCGTTCTTTAAGGATCATAGCAGATGATGCATGTTATTTTCAAAATACCACTTCTTACAATATTAGACTAGTATGTATTTTAAGTATTATGAAACTTTGTCTAAAATACCTGTATACTCCATTCGACCAAATTGGTTGTCACATTTGGTGTATTAATGTTGTCCCAGAATAGTTCAGCTCCGTGACAACCCGTAGGTTTTCTCTCAACATCTGAAAGAGCAGCTTCTTCTCTTTACTGTACACTAAAAATTTGATATGGTTAGGTAAAGAAATTTTCACAAAAAAATACGCTTAAAGAAAATTTTTGTAAAATAATGTAATTACTTACTTAATTACTTATTTTTTAAAAATGAAACAAAAAACAATAGTTAGCGAATGAGGTGTTGCAAATGACCTCCATTTTCCGCTAAGCAATGCTTAAGTCGGTCCCGAAATTCTTCAATAACATTTACTAGGAAGTCCTCAGGAACAGCCCGGACTTCATTTGAATTTGTTTGTTTCAATGCAATTTGTCTTTCAAAGTCTTCAATGTAATTTGGTCGACTGACATAAACTTTACATTTTAAATACAGAAAAACTCTAAGGGATTTAGTTCCGGGGAGTACGCCGGCCATTCAATTGTACCTCCTCTTCCTACTCACCGTCCTGAAAATTGTGCATTTAAATACTCCCTGATATCTGTTAGGGTGCAATTCATTAAACAGTACGCAAATTTGGACTTGGGATCTCTCCATACTGCATGCCCCCATACCTTCCATACCTCCTCATTATTAAAATTGCAATTCTTTGCTTCTCACTCAAGCGATCCATTATTTATTTATAAATCGTAAAAAACGCAAAAGAAATAAGAAATTAAAAAATAGTGTCTGGTATGACTTAAATGTCACAAGAACATCTTAACTTCACAGGTACTTTTATTAACTATCTTATTTTTATTACTTTCAAAAATCTAACTTTAAACGTGTTTTCTGTGAACATTACTTTATGTAACATTTTTAGTGTACAGTAAAGAGAAAAGGCTGCTCTAAAAAGAAAACATAGGCGTTGTCATTTTAAAAAATAAAGTTGATCCCCATCACAATTAAATTCGAAAAGAAAAAATTATTTCATGTTATTAACAGTTTATTAAACCAAATAAATAAAAGTTAATTATTAAAAGTTCATTAAACACGACAAATAAACTGATGAAATTTTTTTATTTGGGATATGTTTTCATATACAAGGTTATTAAAAGGTTACAGGCATTCCTTCCATCTTCTATAAAATGATAATTCAGGGTTAAAAATAGTCAAAAAATGGAAAATTTGTGTTTTTCAAGAACGTATGACCATATATGTCATTTCCGAAGTATGTTTACGACCATTTCTTCTCTGTAAAATTCCCTATAAGTTGATATTAATTCGGAAATATTTACTGGATCGTAAGGATTCCGACTATCTTATCTATGTTCTACTTTCTGATCAAGGCCCGAAGTAGCTAGTTCCTGGAAACCTGCAATGACAAGTAGATTGGCAAAGCAAGCTCACAGAAACCAGGATAATTTTAACAGTACATTAATTGTAGTAGAACCATTTCAACCTTTCAAAATAATTTTTTATTTCATGATCATAAGATCTAACACAAATTTTGACAATGTATTCATCGCGTAAAAATACTTTGGAAATGACATGTCTGGTCATACGTTCTTGAAAGATACATATTTTTCCATTTTTGGACTGTTTTTCACCCTAAATTCTCATTTTAAGGAAAATGGAAGGGTTTAGCACAAATTTTGACAACGGAATCGTATTCAGCGCGTAAAAGTACTTCGGAAATAACATGTCTGGTCAAGAAATGATTAATATTTCAAAAAAATATATATTTCGTATAAAAACGTATTTTGACAACAAAAAACCGGGATTTACTGAGAATCTAAGCGGTAGAAAAGAGTTAAGTTTGTTAAGTCTGAGTTAAAAATTCGGTTTCAGCACAAATAAATACTTCGGATTTGATATGTTTAGTTCCTGGAGCAGATTTTGTTTTGTAGACCTGTGTAATCGAACTAAAAGTACAGAAATGTGACAACTAATTTGGGACAGAAGGAGTTACTATTTTTGATTTTCTATGAGATTTACAAGATGTATTCAGTCTAAATCCCTTGGCGAACTCAAGTAAAATATTATTTTAGCGAAATTACTGTCATATTACTAGATATGGACGAAACGCAATCATTTTTTACAGCGCCGTTTAAATTCTGAGAAAATTGAGCTGTACCTAAATTGGTGTAATTTATTTTTTTTTGTTCGTGCATCTAAGAGCACGTTATGCACTTTGCCTATGAATAGGTAATTTCCAGAATGCCGATGATTGTTCCCTCTTTAAAACGCCCAATTAAGGTTTGTATGGTACTTGTTTTGAATTATTCCTCGGAATTAATTAACGTATACTTTTTTTTAAACACATGTCATTTAATGCAGTAATGAGTCGTTGATACGTTGTTGAATCATAGTGTGATTATGTACGTTTGAGAACGAGTAACTAGGTAGTTATTTGGGTTCTTGGATAGTATTTTTAATTGCTATAAGACACGACTTACCATTCATAATTTTATACACAGTAGGAAGTTAATAAATTAAAGTTTCAATTGCTGCGGTATTCCATTATTCTATCCGCAATAACATAATCAATGTCACAATTTTACTAAATTGATTACCTACTCATTACGACATACTTTGTGTATGGTATGATTATTACGGTATGTCTTAGATCCACATTTATTAATGTTTGATCAAGCAAAGAATAATTGAAAATACATTAATAAATAATATAATTGCCTATAGATAAACCATTAATTAATCAATTAATTAAAAATAATGTCAAAGACAACATAGAGCAGCAGTTATTTTACAGTTACATTGTTTTCAAAATAAAAAAAAAATGATGTCTAGCACCATTTCAGTTTACCAATAATAAAGATAATAAAGTTACACTAAGTGGTGTAGAAGCAGCATCCTTAGTAGTTGAACTCCGCCAAATAAAGACAATTAGTTATTAAAGGGCGTCCCAAAATTTACGCAAGATTTGAATTAACTAGAAAACATATCGCATTGAATAGCACATCGGGCAAATGACCTCCACTGCTTTGCTGGCATGTACGCACTCTTTTGCCGAAATTTTCCATGACCATTTTGCAAAAATGTGAGTGAATTTCGTTGATGCAGCATTGAAATGAACGGGTGGATGTAGGCTTGTTGACATAGTCCTTTGACTTCAAATAACCCCATAGAAAGGAATCCTATGGTGTTAAATCACATGATCTAGGGGGCCAATTATGATCACCGAAATGAGAGTGTACACGACCAGGAAATGTCTCATACAGTAATTGGATTACTTCACGGGCTATCGCACCGTCTTGTTGAAACCACATGTCGTCCACATCAATAACGTCCAACTGCTTAACCAGACTCATTTTCGAAGAAGTAGGTATGGTCTAATGACGCCTCCAGCCTAAAATCCGCACCAAACAGCGACACGTTGCAGATGCATTTGTTTTTCGACAATCACAAATGTGGCAATTTTGACGATTAACGAAGCCATCAAGGTAAAATTAAGCTTCATCGCTTAGGGTGATTTTGCTCGAAAAATCAGTATTCACTTATCATTCAATAACCCATTTAACTGCAATTCTTGTGTCAATTGAATTTTGTAAGCATGGAGATGCAGATATTTAGTGAGTATATGCTGTAGAGAGCATCTTGAAATTTGCAATTCTTGTCCACGACGCTTGTTGGACAGTTCTTGTTGGACTTTCACCAACACTCTCACGCGCTGCTTCGATATTATCATTTGAACGGCTTGTTATTCGACGGCCAGTGTGTTTAGCCATAATTGATCCAGTCTCTTTGAATTCTTTAATTACTCTCATCACAGTTGACGAAGTTAAATCAATATTCCGACCATATTTTGTACGAAATTTGCGAATTGTAGCAGCTAAACTTTCATTATTTTTGAAACATTGTTCAACGATGAAAACGCGTTGTTCTTTCGTGTAGTGCTTCATTTTTACTAACCCTAAACTGTCAGCTGTCAAACTGTTTTTGGTTGCCAACACTTTACCGCACAAATGGCTGCAAATTCAAATCTTGTGTGAATTATGGGACACCCTTTATTACTAGGTACTATACAGTGTAAAAAATATGAAACAATGTATAGTTCCTGAATAGTCAAGTTGATCTATGCACATGACTAAGGCGCTGATCTATGGAATTAATAATAATTTACATACGACTTCGATAAGAAGTCTTAAAATTGCTTTTATTTGAGATACAAAAATTGGAGTACCTACATCGCAACTTTCTTTCTTATTATCCTTAAAGGTGACGAGGACTAAGATATTAATCAAGATAATATTATGCATCTTAAATTTGCAACAAACATAAGATTTATGTAATGTGTACGTCCAAATAAATACATTTAAAATAATTAGAAAGTTGGGTACTTCAGTACGCTACCTACATATTACTTTGTTTTTGTAGTGTTTTATAAGTATGACTGTCTATGATAAATTGAAAAGTGTGTCCACGCGTAGATATGATTATGTAATTTGATAAATAATAAATAACTAAATGTGATAAATTATGTATTAACACAAGGCTGAGACTTAATATGTTTATAATGCGGCAAGTAGGAGATTATTTGGAAAGTTTGTCACATACGTTTGTTTCTTCTTACCATTAAGGAGATATAATTACGTACATTTTACAAGAAATTAATACTTTCTTTAATAGCACTCCTTGATAACCTTTTTGTTAAAGAACAAGAAGAATAGAGTGTTATTGGTGTAGTACTACGTTAAAAGTTTTTTGTCATATGTACGTAAGTGTATTTTTTATGTAAATGATAATTTACTTTAGTTTGTTCATACTTTTTTGTGAGAGTCTGAAGAGTTACATCGCCGGTATGACATTTTTTTTAACAGAAAACAACATATGGCAAAGCATATTATTGAGATATCGTACAAATTATCGTACAAAAAAGATTATTGTCCTTCTCTATACATTTTTCATTTTTTTTTTACATTCTTTAAAACGTTATTTTTCATATGCCACATTTTTATAGGCAATGTTTCTTGAATAAGTTGCCACGTATTATTTCCTAAATTAAAATAAAATGGTTAATAAAAAAATCTTCCGCAAAGTTCATCAAAGATGCGTTTATAAGTGTTTTATTGATTTTTGAAACTTAATTAAGAGATAAATGTAACTTGCAAATACACAAAAGAAGTTTGCTTTTGTCATGAACGAGTGTTGACAAAATGTAATTAGGTTTTTTGAAAAAAAGTTACACTCTTTGCACCTTATGTTTCAATTTAATCGAGCTTGATCGATACGTACAGGGTTAATATAATAGTAAAGTAAAATATTTTAAAATATACCAGGCGGTTTTGGAAAGCGCCTCACTCCCATAACTTGTTTTTGCCTTCACCGATTACTTATTCAAATTTTAAAGATTTCATACAATACATAAATCTGCATCTATTGACTATTGCTTACTTAAAGTTTAACCGGAAATTGACGTTACTTTCTAATTATCTGTCAGGTCCTGTTTATTCTCACTTGTTTTGATTTAAAATGCCATTCTGAATACAATACTACCTCATATGTTTTGATATATAACGTCACTTATTTGTGATTTACATAATAATAATAAACAGAACTTTTTGTTACTAACAATTTGCTATCACTAGGGTGCGGAAAGTTTGCTCTAACGCATGGTAAATTGCATTTAACAATCCAGTGCTCCCGCTACGGGACCGGCGTACTACCGCGCATACGCGAGTCCCGGCGCGTTAGCTGGATCGGTCAGTGCCGTACGTATGTACGGGCAAGAAATACACGCGTTTACAAGGCGTTTAAAAATACGATTTATACTTTAATTATCATAGAGTTGTATACTGCCGACCCTGCGTCATAGCACTCTAGCTATCACACACTCTTAAGAATTCTTCAAAATCACAATAAAATAGAACGACACATACTGAAACGTTTTAATAAACTCAAAGCACTCTTGATCAAAATATGTAAATAATTAAAAAAACAGATTAATGGCATTCAAAATAGAATTTAAATCAAAACAAGTGAAAATAAATAGAACGTGCCATAAAAAATAGGTCTAGTTTATGTTCAACTGGAAATATCTAAAAGCTGACATAAAATAATATATAATAAAATCATAAACATACTGAAATTTCAGTACTTTATTTCTCATTTAAGAAAAAAAGGTACGGGTGTGAGACACTTTTGAGAATCATCTGATGGTCAATTTAAAAGTATTTAAAAACTTTTAAATTTAAAATAAATAGTTTTATATGTTGTATATGTTTAAATAAAACAAAAATTTAAATGTAATTCATATATCGCAGAATAAATTAAACACTAATACATCTTTTAAAATAAAAATCAAGTAAGACAATTCTTTTCTTATATTTTTCTTGTTAGGTCCTGCGTTTAAACAAATATTAAATGTATGTAGATTGATAAATTAAATACCCTATATATAAAGAGCTAGAGCAAAATTGTTATCTCATTCAACGTAAAAAATATCGAATAAGATCAGTTTTTACTTAGTTAAAACCCGTTAACACCCAAGAGAATGTAATTTTTAGCTCTTTTTCGAGCTCTGTTTTCATTAATAAAAAGGAAGAATATTTCCACCAAACCTATGTACCTCAGTATTTTTAAGTGTGCTTTTTCGATTTCCGGGGTCAAATTTTCGTTTCTGGTTCTCAGAAAAAAATATGGCGACTTCAAAATTGAACAGCACCGAAATTTCGAGGACATATTTTTTTCATCATTTTTTCGAGCAAATAGAGCTTTGAAATTATATTCTCATTGTGATCAGTGGTGACCTAGATAGTTGAAATAAGATAAGAATTTTTTTTCCGTACCTCGAGTCAACTAACCTCTCCAAAATGACGAAATAACGTGAAATTTTGTGAAATACGGATTTTCTTGGATTTCTTCGGGCGGATCAAATAATATCGAACTATATTCCATTCGATACGGAATTTTATGTTGAAATAAATATACCTGAATATGTTTTATCAATATCAATGTCACAATAAGTATGAATCCAATATGGCGGTCAAGTAACTGACTCTTTTCGTAAAAATAAGCAAGAGCATATCTGAAATTCACGGTTCCTGATGTTTTTCCATGTCTCGATCACGTGTGAATTAAAACCCGGTAACGAGTGAAATTCAAGATGGCGGATTCAATATGGCGGGTACGATATCAAAAATATCAAAATTCGTTGATGCAAATTTACTGTCGTATTCTCTATAAATTTGTGAATGAAAATATTCTCGGCACTTTTTAATGCTGAGTGAGTTGCTTTTGAGGAAAAAAATTCATGAAATCTTGGATTTGAGAATACCATATTTCTATGATGCATTCAACGATCTATTATCGCAACTACTGAACATCGGCTGTGGAAACACGCATCTTGTATCAACGTTTATGTAGAAATCATTTTTTTCTATTTTACTCTTAGCTTTTCTCAATTTTTTCCTTAAAAACAACTTATTCAGCATAAAAATTGCTGAGAATACTTCATTCACAAATTTAGGCAGAATACCACAGTATTTATTGCATCAACTAATTTTGATATTTTTGATGTCGTACATGCCATATTGAATTAGCAATATTGAATTTCAATCACTCAGGACTCAAGAATCAACAACAACAATAGGACTCAAGAATTTCATGCTAAATCAAGAAGTCATAATTGTTTTAGTTCCCTGACCGCCATATTGGATTCACGGTTATTGTGAATATTGATATTTATAAAACACATTCAGGTATATTCATTTCAACATAAAATTCCGCATCGGATAGAATATAGTTCGATATTATTTGATCCGCCCGAAGAAATCCAAGAAAAATCCGTATTTCACAAAATTTCACGTTATTTCGTCATTTTGGAGAGGTTAGGTAGACTCGAGGTACGGAAAAAAATTCTTATCTTATTTCAACTATCTAGATCACCACTGATCACAATGGGAATCTAATTCTAAAGCTCTATTGGCTCGAAAAAAAAATGATGAAAAAAGGTGCTCGTAATTTCGGTGATTTCATTTTTAAAGCCGCCATATTTTTTTCTGAGAACCAGAAACCAAAATTTGACCCCGGAAATCGAAAGAGCACTCGTAAAAATACTGGGGTACATAGGTTTGGTGGAAATATTCTTCCCTTTTACTATTTAAAACAGAGTTCGAAAAAGAGCTAAAAATTGCGTTCTCTTGGGTGTTAACGGATTAATATCGATCAATAAACAAATGTAAAAAAAATAAAGGGCGGCTATATTTATTTATAGAACTAACCCTGTTCAAAGGGTTGCAATCTGGTCTATATCCAACCCACCCGAAAAAAAAAATAACGTTTAAGGATAGGTACATCAAAATGCGTTTAACAGTCGATAAAACCAGTGTAAATATTGCCTAGTCACGGCAGTCTATGAAACGCAAAGTTTCGAAGTTCATCACGGTCTCGAGTCTGAAGGGTTTATAATGTCCCCATCGGTTCGGATAATGGCAAAAGTAAATTGTAGTGCACACGGAAAATGGGGAGGAAGTGT
Source organism: Aromia moschata (assembly GCA_029963805.1). Taxonomy (NCBI): domain Eukaryota; kingdom Metazoa; phylum Arthropoda; class Insecta; order Coleoptera; family Cerambycidae; genus Aromia; species Aromia moschata. The sequence goes on from JAPWTK010001135.1 coordinate 74,116, forward strand.
TTTATCATTCACTACATTCAAACACCATGAAAAATAATTAATTGTGCTTCAAAGAGTGACTGCATCGTAAAACGTTTTCGTTTCGAAAAAAATATTGAAAAGTCATCCTGTACATTGTTACTTTTTAGCACTCGGTTTTAATTAAATGTTATTGTGTGCTATGAGAATTGAACTGCATGTGAAGTGAAACCGTGTTCGCTACTAGAAGGGGATATGGATACGTGTTCTTAACAACCAACTTTTATTTGGAATTAGTTTATTTTCGGCTAATAAATGCTAGCTAATTATACAGGGCAAGTTTTTAGTGCGCTTTTTGGTCTTTAGCATTGTTGTTTCGTAAATAACAAAATGTAAATATGATAAATGGTTTACAACCTTTTTGACACATTTTAGAACCATTTCCAAATCTACAAGATGTTCATATTTCATATCGAGTAACTTTTATATTGGAACACGCCATGCCTATTGTATATTTTTACAAATCTGGAAAGAGAACACCATTTTGAGACGGAAAACAGTATCATAACCTATACCTGAACCGGTATTTTAGATTTTTTTGGTTTTTAAGGGTTTTTCGTTAAAATGTTGGTCCTTGGCTTGGGACCTATTGCTCTCAGTTCAGTAGTCCATAACAACGTATGAAGAGTATTATAACATAACCTATATCTGAACCGATGTTTTGGATTATTTTGGTTTCTAAGGTTTTTGTCTAACACTGTGCAGGTAACAAAATTTTGGTCGTCTTGTCCTTGGGGTGGAATCTATTGCTCTCAGTTCGGTAGGTCATAACAACCCTAAAAAATCCATGTAGAGCGATCTCAAAATATGTTTAAAACCAGGAAAAGGTGTTTTTATTTTTGTTTTCATTTTTCGATTAATTTAACTGATAGTTCACCCTCGAAGCCAAACCTGAAATTTTATGTAGATCTGCAAGGGTTATGTAGATCTGCAATTAAGGGTGATAGTTGGAACTAATCGGACCCCTAAAATATACCTTATGAATATTGTATATGAGTATAATGTATTTTTTGCGGGACCCTTTTATGCCAATTTATTCCATTTTTTGGCGTTTTTGTAGAAAAATTCTGCAAAATCAGAAGTTGTGGAAACTACGTAGGAACATATATTTTACCTAAAAAAATACCTGTTTGATATGCGGGCTTTCGGAAAAAATTGGCTGAAAAATTGATGGGAGTAAAACGTCTAAAAAATTCTAAAACATGCGTTTTTGCTACCAAATAGCTACGTTGTAATTGTTATAGGGCTTTTGGTCATCGACCATTACTCGGGTCCAAAGAGTATCAAGCGGGTTGGGGCCGAACTTCTCCGACGACAGACGGACAATACCACCCTCACAAAGGCCCATGGTAAAGAAGCGAATTACAAAAATTCTTCTTTGAACACTACTTTTACTCTACCTTATTGCGACCAAAAATACTCCTTAAGTTTCTTCAATAAAGAATATTCATTGTTAAAGAATAAAAAAAGTATTATTTTGTTAATTTTCAGTTTTTAATGTAGCAAAAACCAAAAAGCGAAACATATTTTTCTTTAAACAGAACACATTTGGTAGAAAAATCGCATATTTTCATCGGCATTTTTTTCTAGAGACCGAAAACAGGATTTTTTAGGTTTAAATATACATTCCTACGTAGTTTCCACTACTTGTGATCAAAAACTAAAAATGTTTGAGAAAAGTAGAATTTTTCTACAAAAATGACAAAAACTGGCGTAAGAGAAAAGAGGAAAAAAATACGTTATACTATAAAAATATTCATGTGGCACCTTTTTTCGAGTCCAATTGGTTCCATCTATCACCTCTCATCCGCAGATCTACATAAAATTCGCGGGTTTGGCTCCTCGCGCCAAGTATATTTTGATATCGCCCTGGACTTTGGGGTTGCTATGACCTATTGAAATGAGACACAAGGTCGCATTACATGGATAAGACATGTCCAAAATTTTGTTATACAGTGACGACATTATTATTTTACAGCAAAATGTAAACACACTACATGTGTTTTTTCATTCTTCGGTAACATTTTATCTTGATAAACTTGTGAGATTATCGGTCAGTTTATAAAAACAAAAGTTTTTGTTTTTTTTTCTAACGTTTTGGTTTTATTCAGCCATCATCAGAGCTACAATTACAAGAAACTGGACGTTTTCCACGAAACACCGAACCACCGAACTACTACACTAAACCAGTGGCGGTGCGTGATATTTCAGTTAGCCATATCTTGAAACGACGCATGGGACCCACTTCACTTTTTAGGTGATGACTATACACCTCTTACAGAAAGGATTTATAGTGAAAAAATCGTCAGCAAAGTTTGTGAAAAAAATTTTCAAAAACACTGGAGCACTCCCTGGATTCTTAGTATTGCTCTGTGGAATATTTGCAGTATATTTTTTTCATAATCTAGAAACAAATATAAGGAGACGTTTTTCGATTTGTTACAAAATATTTTTTGTTTCAAAAAGTCCTATAAAATTAAAATTAAAATGGTCATAACTTTTTGAAACAAAAATAACAAATCGAAAAACGTCTCCTTATATTTGTTTCTAGATTATGAAAAAAAATATACTACAAAATATTCCACAGAGCGTTACTGAGAACCAGGGAGTGCTCCAGTGTTTTTGAAAAATTTTTCGCAAACTTTGCTGACATTTTTTCACTATAAATCCTTTAAGAGGTGTATAGTCATCACCTAAAAAGTTGGTTTTGGTCGCACCGCCACTGCACTAAACCGTAACTGTTTTTGTTTATCAGAGCAAACAGTGGACTGGTGGGAATCGGACCATTGTCCTTATTCATACTACTGTTACACTTAATGATTTCTAAACTATCAAAAGCATCCAACTGTCTACTGTTTGTTACATATCTAATTAATTTTAAATTATTTATGTCTATCCTATGGTTTTTGTCAAAAAGCGTGTTGGGCAACTCAAGATTTTTCAGTTCTGCCATATTTCAAATGAGCCATGTGTTCTTTAAATCTAGTCAAAATAGATCTTTTTATGTTTGCCCAATATACTTATTGCTACTAATCTTTACAATTTATTTCGTACATTCCTGACTTTTGTTATTGTCGATTTTGTCTTTGGGGTTACCCAAAAGCGTCTGTAGTTTATTTTTAGAAGTATAAACCAAATTGATATTAATATTTTTTAAAAAATGTATCTAGTCCGCGGGTGAATTTAGGTTCATATGGTAACGAAGCTAATTTCGAATTGTCAGTATCTCTACGAAAAGTCGTGGAATTGTACAGGGTTCTCTTAAATTTATGTTTCCTTATTAATAAGGAAGCATACATATTAATTAGTCCGCGGGTGAGTAATACTGCGGACTAGATAAATTTTTAAAAAATATTAATATCAATTTGGTTTATAATTCTAAAAATAAATTACAGACGCTTTTGGGTAACCCCAAAGACAAAATCGACAATAACGAAAAGTCAGGAATATACGAAATAAGTTGTAAAGATTGTGATCAAAAGTATATTGGGCAAACAAAAAGTTCTACTTTGACTAGATTTAAAGAACACATGGCTCATTTGAAATATGGCACAACTGAAAAATCTTGTGTTGCCCAACACGCTTTTGACAACAACCATAGGATAGACATAAATAATTTAAAATTAATTAGATATGTTACAAACAGTAGACAGTTAGACGCTTTTGAAAGTTTAGAAATCATTAAGTGTAACAGTAGTATGAATAAGGACAATGGTCCGATACCCACCCGTCCACTGTTTGCTCTGATAAACAAAGACAGCTACGGTTCAGTGAACCGTGACAATAAATTTAGTATAAATAGTGCAAGTGTGTAGGCTAGAATTTAGTTTTAATCTTCTCCTGAAGATGTCAACTTGGTTGGCGAAACGCGCGTCGTGAAAAGTGTAGTAGTTCGGCGTTTCGTGAAACCGTCCAGTTTTTGTTTCTACGCCGAAAGGTTCCAGTACCCACTCTACAATTACAAGAACAAACATTTTTTAACTTATAAATTTATATAAATTTAGTAACATTTTATTTATTTAAAGATGGATTTTTTGATAATTTGAAAGAAAAAATTACATAGATATTATACAGAATTCTTTTAAATTAGTTTTTGCTTGTCCAGGGTGTGTTTTTATATATATATATATATATATATGGAATAATGCCAAAAAAAAAAAAAATCAAAAAAAAAAAAAAAAAAAAAATCTTCCCCAAAAAAAAAAAAAAACCAAAAAAATCCCCCCCAAAAAAAAAAAAAAAAAAAAAAAAAAAAATCCTTCCCCCCCCCTCCTCTCCTCTCCCCCCCCCCCCCCCCCCCCCCCACTTCTAAAAAAAAAACCCAAAAAAACCCCACACCCCAAAAACAAACACTCTCAAAAAACTACCCCCCCCCACCCCCCAAAAATCCCCACCCCCCCCCCCCCCCCCCCCCCCCCCCCTTTTGGGCCCTCCACTCTCTTAAAAAAAAAACAAAAACCCCAACCCCCCCCCCCTAATAATATACTTTTTTTTTTCCTCTTCTCCCCTCCCTCCCCCCCCCCCCCCCCCCCCCCTCCCCCCCCCCCACCTCCCCCTCCCCCCCCCCCCCCCCCCCCCCAACCCCCACCCCCCCCCAACACCCCCCCCCAAACACCCCCTTAAATCCCCCTTTTCTTTTTTTTTTTTTTGTTTTTTTTTTTTTTTTTTTTTTTTTTTTTTTTTTTTTTGGGTCCCCCTCCCTTAAAATTTCTCCCTCTTCCCCGCTTCTTTCTTTTTTTTTTTTTTTTTTTTTTTTTTTTTTTTTTTTAATTGCTTTTTTTTTTTTTTTTTTTTTATTTTTTTTTTTTTTTTTTTTTTGTTTTTTTTTTTTTTTTGTTTTTTTTTTTTTTTTTTTTTTTTTTTTTCTTTTCCCTCCCCCCCTCCTTCCCCCTCCCCCTCTCCTCCCTCGGGCCTTTTTGTCTTTTTTTTTTTTTTTTTTTTTTTTTTTTTTTTTTTTTTTTTTTTTTTTTTTTTTTTTTTTTTTTTTTTTTTTTTCTTTTTTTTTTTTTTTTTTCTTTTTCTCTCTCCCCCTCCCTCCTCCTCTCTGCCCCTTCCCTTTTTTTTTTTTTTTTTTTTTGTTTTTTTTCCTTTTTTTTTTTTTTTTTTTCTCTCTCTCCCTTTCCCCTTTGCGGCGCCTCTTTGTCTTTTTTTTTTTTTTTTTTTTTTTGTTTTTTTCTTTTTCTTTTCTCTCTTTCTTGCCCCACAGCCCCCTTCTTCCCTTTCCCTTTCCCTCCCCTCTCTCCTCTTCTTCTCTCTCCCCTTCCCCCCTCCCCCCCTTCCTCCTTCCCCTCTTCTCCGTCTCTTTTTTTTTTTTGTCCTTTTTTTTTTTTTTTTTTTGTTTTTTTTTTTTTTTTTTTTTTTTTCTTTTTTTTTTCCCCTTTGTGTTTTTTGGGGCTTTTTTTTTTTTTTTTCTTCTTTATCTTTTTTGTGTTTGTTTTTTTTTTTTTTTTTTTCTTGTTTTCTTCCTTCTTCCCTTTCTTCCTCCCTCCTCTTCCCCTCCCCCTCCGCCGCCCCCCCCCCCCCCCCTTGCCCCTTTTTTTCTCCCTAACCTCTTTTCTTGCCCCTGTCCCCCCTTCCTTCTTCCTCCTTGCCCTTCTCCTTTTCCCTTTCCTTTTCTCTCTTCCTTTCCCCCTCCCCCCTCCTCCCCCCCTTTTCTCCTTTTTTTTTTGCCTGTCTCTTCCTCTTCTTCTCCTTTTTTCTCTCTTTTTTCCTCTCCCCCCCCCTCTTCTTTCTCTCCCTTTCTTTTTTTTTTGTGTCGCTGGGCTGCTCCCCTTAAAAAATTTTGGCTTGCCTTTCTTCTCCCCCCTTTCCCCTTCCCCTTCCCCTCCCCCCCCCTCCCCCCCCCCAGCACCCTCCCTCTCCTTCTGCCCTTTTTTGCGCGTCCTTTTTTTTTTGGCCCCCTTTCTCCCTCTCTCCCTCCTTCCCCTCCCCTCCCCCCCCCTGCCCCCCCCTCTCCCCCCCCCCCTCCCCCCCCCCCCCGCCCCCCCCCCCCCCCCCCCCCCCCCCCCCCCCCCTCCCCCCCGGCCCCCGCCCCCCCCCCCCCCCCAAAAGGTTGGCCCCCCGCCCTTTCCCCCGCGCGCCCTCGGCTTCCTAATCCCCCCTCTCCGCCCCGGCTCCCCCCCCTTGCTTTTTTTTTTTTGTTTTTTCTTTTTGTGTCTCCTCTTTTTTCTTGGGGCTTCTTCTTGTTTTGTGCTTCTTGCTCTCTTTCTCTTGGCCTCCCTCCCCCCTCTTCTCCCTTTCCCCTCCTCCTCTTCTTCCCCCTTTTTTTTTTTGCGTTTCTCTCTTCTTCATTTAGGGGTTTTGCTATTGAAATAAAATGTACCCGTTCACTTAGCATTTACTTGTCATAAGTACCTAACCGTCTAAATCAATACAAGAATAAAAGTACTTTATTCATGGTCTGTTGACGTTTATTTGTCGTTCGTAACATATTTGTTACGATTTTCATTAAATGTCTGGTAATTGCATTAATAATGACATGTTTGCCATACGGTAATAACCGGAAATACTGATCAGCTGTGTGACTATTTTTAATTTACCTAAATATTAAACTCATAACATGATGTTTCCTTCCAAATAATCGCATTGTTTGATTTAATAGTACACTATCGTGTACACTATGTAGAATTCAAAATTAAAAATATTTTTAAACATGAACTTATTTAGGGTTCTATAGTTTTATTATAATGACATTTATTGGTTTTTGCACTAGGAGATATGAGTACATGACTAATCACTTTTAATAACTTTGTTCAAAGTTAACTGTTTACTTTCCTGCCAGTTTTATAGTAGCCTTTTAAAAAAAATTCTCAAAAATCTAAGAAAATCGAAAATATCTTCGAAATTTGTAACTTTAGGCCCCATAATGGAATGATGATAAAAAAGAGAATCAAAAGTAAGATAAATTGGGCTGAAAAAATACAATGTGTTCCATTTGACCTAAACAAGTTATATCGATTTAAAATTGACAAAATGTAACATAACAAATGAAACACTCGGTAGAGCATTTTCGAATTTATTTTAATAGCAGAGAGGAGAGCAACTTATCTTATTATGGTGTGCCAAAAATGAAATGAGGGCCTGTTACCCAAAACAAGTTATGATAATTATTCCAAACCCTCTCATCTGCTAATGTCTTCAAAAACATCAAATTCTCATCTCTTTATTAGTATTACATTTTGGGATTTCTATTAACAATGGTTTAACTAAAAGGGGAACAGTGCAGCAATTTTCCAGGCCCCTTCTCTATTTTATGTATACCCAGTGTCGAAATTAACGCGTTTTGGATCCGTAATTAAATAAAAATTCCGTTACCGTTTTCTTAAAAAAAAAAGAAATACATTGCACTGAAACTCAAGTAAATAATAATATATAAATTAATAGACACCTGAATTTCAATCAAATAACATAGCTATCATTACTTTAGGAATTTGTATCTTAAATTAAATTAATTGTTATTTCTATATTCTGTGAATACGTATTTAAAATTCCTTATACGTATGTACTACACAAACCTTATTTGGCTAATAATACCATTTATGATCAAAAATTTTTTTCTTGAATATAACAACAAAAGTTGATAAACGAAACATTTACATTGAACACCTTATGAAGAAGTTAAATTACCAACACATGGTTATGAAAAAATATAATATAAAAATAAAAAAAAACTCTTTATATCATTTCATTTCATTGAATCACAGTGAAAGGATATTTTCATGTGCATCATATCATTTTAGTGCAGTCAATTATGTAATACGTCCAAAAATACGTTATTATAGTTAATAACTATAAATTTAACATAATAACATTTTATTAGAACACGGTCTTAAAAATGCTACATAACTCAGTATTTACTATTATACTCTTTGTATATTTTATGGCTTAACAAATGTAAACAGTTTAGAATTATATCAGTTGCCCTTTGCGATTTGAAGGGTAGTTATTACAAAATTACACACAAAACCCATTTGGGTCTCTTCCGAGAAATAAGCCTCACTATTGTAATCGTCAAAGTATTACGCCTAATTATAGCTTTTCAGACGGCAATTATACAAAATAAGTCTTCAACTCTTTCGTATAATTTGACGGAGCATGCACCATCCCGAAATTACAGGTTTTCAAGCCACTCCGTTGATATGTGACTGTCTTCTAAGGTCCCAAATTATGTGGGTACGCAATTTTTCGGTGACGGTTGGCTGTGACTGTGAATACGCGTATTTCGTTTGTCGTTTATTTGTCATGATTATTCGAAAATTGCTATTCAACTGTTATTAAACCGAAATTAAAGTTAGCCTGGGTTATTAGTTGTTACACATTTTACTTGAAAAAATTTATAGGGCTTGTTGACAAAGATGGAAGTATCCAGGATAAGTTCCATCTTCCTCCTGCTTGTTTTACATAAATTTATTTTCCTTCTTTGATAGTAATTGCATAGGAATAGTCAAACAAAATGCTTAAAACTAAGGTACACTAAAGTATATATTACAACAACGTAATTGTGATTAGGGTTGGCCTACTTTGCCGCAACTCAGGGGCGCGCAGCGGGCGGGTCATTGAATTCAGTTGTTTCGAGGTGTTTATGTCGTTAGCGTCGGTGTTACACACGGTGTTACTGGACGTTTTCCACGAAACACTGAACTACTATACTTTTCTCGACGCGAGTTTCGCCAACTAAGTTGGCATCTTCAGGAGAAGATTAAAATTAAATTCTAACCTACACACTTGCACAATTAATACTTCGCCACGGTTCACTGAACCGTAATATCTGTCTTTGTTTATCAGAGCAAATACTGGACTGATGAGTATCGGACCATTGTCCTTATTCATACTACTATTACATTTTGGTGGATTGGTGGAATACAACTACACGTGTGTAAATAAGTCAATGCATTTCAAGCGAATTAGCTGTGAAAAGGTGCGAATTTATAGTTAAATTTTATATCAGAAGACGAAGAAAAAATCGGGGATTCTAGTGCATGAAACTACTATTCTCATTTTTCGTAAACCTAAGTGCAGAAATTACATTATTAAGTCAATACGTAGATAAAACCTGTAAAAAGTGGTAGTAAACGTGATAACTTTTTCGTCGATAACAAGGCATTTATTAATTTAAGTGTACAGGTAGGACCTACTCTGCGGACATCACAATAAAATAGACAATTAAAATGACAAATAACTGTTTTAAGTGTAGGAAGAAAATTAATGACTAATGAAGATAATTTGAAGTGTTCAGGACTGTGTTCAAATTACTTTCACATAAGTGTATGAATATAACAAGTAGACAATTAGATATTATTGAAACCTGTAATGGAATGAAATGGTTTTACAAAAGAGTTTCGAAGTTATGTAGACCTCATTAACAAGATTTCATCTGATTTGGAAAGTTTAAAGACTTTTTTTCAAAGTGAAATTAAGGATCTAAAAGATATGTTTCGCACAAACACTGATAAAAGAAATGAAACCAAATTAGGATTGTCTAAAACCTATGCTGAAGCTGTCAGTGAAGAAGTAGTTATTATTAAACCAAATCAAAGAATGTAAGAAAACCAAAGAAGCTATTCAAAAAAAATATAAAACCAGGTAATCTAGAAGTGGGTATAGCAGAGATGAGGAATATAAAGGAAGGAGGAGTTGTCATAAAGTGTAAGACCAAAGAAGAAAAGGAGATAATTAAGAAAGCAGCAGAAAAGAAATTAAATAAGAATTACGAAATTAAAATTCCTAACCTAAAAAATCCTTGTGTTAAGATCGTGGATATTGAGGACGAATATGAACCAGATGATCTACTGAATTTAATAAAAAAGCAGAATATATCAATTTTTCATGAAAACAGCGTGCTTCAAGTCAAGGTTATAAAAAA
>JAPWTK010001136.1:0-83780 GCA_029963805.1 Aromia moschata
ACTATTTTTATCATTTAAACTAAAAGAGATACCTTCAAGGTTGCTTAGATTACAAAAATGTATTTTTATTTTATGCCATTGAAAAATATGAAAAAAGTGAAGATACAACTGATGGCATCGTTCCTGAAATATCCTGAAAAACTTAAAACTTGTGTTTTCCTATTTCCTCTATATATTTTTTATTAATGAGGCAAATATAATGAAATTTAGTACTACTGCATAAACCATATTCTGAATCTACTGGAGGTTTTGGAAATTTTCCCACTAATAAACCAAACCTCTAATAGATTCAGCATATCGGTTTATGTAATTATACCAGTAGGTTGTTGGTATAATGTTATGTTATTATATGTTATGTTATTACATTTACCTCAATAATAAAAAATATATGCAAGAAACAGGAAAACACATATTTCAGTTTTTCATAATATTTAAGGAACAATGTGATGTATCGTCAAATATTTCTTTTCATATTCTTCAATGATATAAAAATGCGCAACTTTTTTGTGGTTGAAACAAAACTGTATCTCTTTTAGTTTAAAAGATCGTAACGGTGCACACATTAAAAGTGACTGTCATGTATATTCGTCCATATTTAAAGAATGGAATGACAATCTGTAACCTACATTTAATTAAAAGTTTTAATGATATTGGAATGAGTTCAACTTAAAATGATATCTCAGTACCGCAACCTCCCATCTGAATCTAGAATTTGGAATCAGGAACTAATGGAGTGTGACTTAAAAAGTCACAGCATTTATGCCTCATTGGACACCTTGCACATCCTTCTTGAGGTAGCCGCCCCAGCTACGACTCCAACTACCCACCTCTCCTGCAAAAGGTGATGTCACCCCAAGGGGGAACACTCTCACTACGTAGATCTTCAAAGGAACGATTCTATACATATGTATATACAAAACTTTACATGATGACTATTTTGTTGACTTCCTTTGAGATCCTTTTGAGGTCCTTGGTACAAACTTACGAAAGAACATATTTAAACTCTGGTTCGCCAGCATTTCTTTATAGGTATCAGGGTATGTAACACGCTTCCATATGACACTGTAGCAGCACATTTTCTGAACTCGTTGAAGAACCAATACTATTGCCATATTTGTTCACTGTAACAATAATGGAACATATTGTAATTATTTGAACCAGCAATCCTCTACCGCGAGTATTACACTTTTATTTTATTTTTGGCATAAAACTCTTTTTTTTTGCTACTAATTACATGATTAGACAAGATACACTGGTATTGCCATTGCCATTGCCATTGCCATTGAGGTATAGAATAAGTTTTTACCGTTATAATATGGAGATAATAGGTAAGTATGTAATCTGCTCGTTGCCTGTTATGTGTTAACAATAATAATAATAATAATAACAATAATAATAGCACGTCGGGTTACATAAGGTTCTGTTTCTACCGTATTTTAAAAGAGCTTGAAACAAAAATATTTTTTAGTTATTCGTGGAGTGTATATATGTTTTTTGTATTATTTTTTTCAGTTTTATTTGAAAATTATTGTTAATATACCTGCTTAGGTATAGTAAAGACCTTACCAAAATTTGGGAATTTCTAATTTCAAATTCCACTAGCTGCCACTGGAACATGCCCGCACAGTGGGCGAAAACGACAAATTTTTCTCAAAATAAGATAACTCCCCACAGAAAACTCCGATCATTCTGATTTTTTTTTTTATTTTACAGGTTTTGGACAGTAGATTAAATGGAAAATTGGTCCAACCCGCGGTTGAGGTTTTAAAGAGGGGGGGAGACACCCCATAAGGGACCCCATATCCCAGTAACTTTACAATTAAAAGATTTTAAACTCCAATAACCGCATACCTCCAACTTTTAAAACCCCCCTGACCTTATAACATAAGCTTTCAAAACCCCGTGACCTCACCCCATAACTTCAAATTTTATACCCCCATAACCCCATAACCTCAACTTTTAGATCCTCATGTACGCAAAACTCAATTTTTCGAGCCCGACAACTTCTAAATCTGAAGCTCTTTATGCCCCAATATCTATATAACCTAAGTTTTTAATCCCCATGACCCCATAACTTAAGGTGTTAAACCCTTATAACCCATAACCTCAGTTTTGAACCTTTAGATTTGATTTAGGAGGTTTTCTTGTAGGAGTATACAGCCATTGGTTATAGGGTTCTAAAGTTTGAAAACTGAGGTTATGGGGTTATAGGGGGTTTAACAGCTTAAGTTATGTGGTCATGGGGATTGAAAGCTTAGGTTATAGAGATATTAGGCATAAGAGCTTCAGTTTTTGAGTTTTAGAGAAATTGATTTTTGTTTAGATGGGGGTCTAAAAGTAGAGTTTATGGGGTTATGGAGGTATAAAATTTCAAGTTATGGGGTCAATGGGTTTTGAAAGCTTATATTATAAGGGGAGGAGGGTTTAAAAGTTTAAAGATATGCGGTTATTGGAGCTTAAAAGCTTTATTTGTAAAGTTACTGGGATATAGGGTACCTTATGGGGTGTCTCCCCCCCCCTTAAATCTCAAACGTGTGTTGGACCAATTTTCCTTTAATCTACTGTCCAAAATCTGTGAAATAAAAAAAATCACAATGATCGGAGTTTCCTGTGGGGAGTTATCATATTTTGAAAATTTTTGCCGTTTTCGCCCACTGTGGCCCGTAGGATTCTGATGACATTTGATAGAAGGTAGGTCTTTACGGACGTAGTCAATTGTAGAAACTTCTTCCGAGTTATGCCTTGGTCCTCGATTTTTCTACAGCACAACGCGGAAGAAGTTTCTAAAATTTTATATCAGGATGCTCAAAATTTGAATTGAAATATTGTTCCTCAATTATAGTCATCGCCCAAAAATCATCAGTTTTCAATGTTGCACGCATCCAACCGTACTGAGTTTTCCTATTTATTTTATAATTGCAAAAATCCGAACAATCGCTAATTATAATTCGAGATATAATTTAAGATGATACGTGCCTCGTAAATTGCACTTGCGTCGCTGTGTGTGCGCGAGGCACCGAGCTTAACTATATATTTACGGTAATTGTTGGCAGTAAACAAAGCTCGTTAAAGGTAAATTGTCGCTAACAGTTCGTGAATCGGACGCGTGACGTCGCATTATTAGGGGTCGTTAGTCGTCCGGCTGACCGCCGCAAGCAGATACGGACGAACGAATGGACTCAGTCAATAACGCGATGGCCTGGGTTAATATCGGGTATTTATGGGTATATGTAAGATGATAGCCCGTTGTTTCCGTGTGCGTTGTTTGCCGTAAACAGCATTAACGGACTACTAATATTTGTTAATTTGGGACGGTGTAAGCTAGATGTAGTCAGTCCGAATACGCACACCCATGTCACATCTTTGACGTTCCGGGATTTGAATTCTATTGTTGTCGTGACCGAAGATGAACAAGAACATAGTTTGGTTCAACATTTATTTGGAATTGATGTCATCAATAGAAACAATAAAGTATAGTATAACATCAATAATATGTTTGAATATACTTATCTCTCTATTAATATCACTTTCTGAGGTTTCACAAATCATCGAATGCAGTCACCCCGTTGATTATTACGAGGTGTGGCTATTAAAAAGCCGAACTCTTGTCATAATACTTTTTATTTGTTACCAAATACAGTAGCAACTTTTTCACCTTCAATACACTCCCCTTGGCGATCTCTACACAGCTCCATACGACTTTTCGATTCTTGAAAGCAGTGCTGGAAATCCGCTTCTGTCAGTTGGTTCAAAACCTCCGTCGCTTTTGATTTTGCTTTGTTTCGAGGTCGTAAGTAAAAAACACAAAACACAAAAATCACCTTATCTAACAAGCCTGGATCAATGGAAAACGTTCACTCTGGAATCCTTTTGCTCGGGATTGAGGGAGTATTAGCACCATGTTTTGCGCATGTTGAACGATTCATGCAAAATCTAGCAAATGCACTCTCTGTCGATTCCTGTTATTTCATCAAGCCCGCAGATGCTTAGACGACAATCTTCGCGGATTAATTTACCAATATGTTCAATTTTGACAAGAAACTTGAGATTAACCCGTTGCTCCATCTGAACACTTAACATTTTTCGACGCATCACTAATTCAAACGACTGCTACAGTCAAACTGAGCAACCCACTGACTTGTCCAGCGAGCTCAGGGTGGGAAAAGTTTCATCAGATACAGTTCTGTTCAAACTTGTCACGACACGCTTGCAGCGCGCTGGTGGTTATTTAATAGCCACACCTCGTATATAAGGTATTCGCTAATAATTCGTTATTAGAAATCGATAATTGATGCAGATCCGCAGTTCACAAAAAGTATGATGAAGCACTGTTACAACAATGGTAGTATGCGCATAGGCTGATGCAAAAGTTCGATTTTTTCTTCTGTATGTATCATGCATGAGTCCGAAATAAATTTGCTCAAACTTCTAAATCAATTTGTTGTTATTGTAGGCATATTTTTACTAAAAATGCCTTTTATTCTAATAGAACTAAATAAAAGAGAAAATTATGATGATAATAATAATTTATTGAAATGACTTATCAATGGCTTTCTCTATGCCAAAACCGAAGGCTTCTTCACCGCTATTCGGTAAACAAATTAGATTACAAGTTACTTGAGAGGCAACGTTGAAGATGTATACAGAAAATGTGGATCAGGCGAAACTATTGAATACATAATACGAATGTGATTGCGCTAGCAGAGTAAGTATATCTCGGCAGACACAATCAGCTTGCAAAGATAGTCCACAGACAATTGGCGCTCAAGCACGGTCCCTTCAGCGACGGCTCTGCAATACATACGAGTACTACACAAATACTTCTGAGGCTGCGGTGGAATCAAAAGTAGTAGTGATGTACTGAAATAGGCTAGTTATCACCGAAGATAAATTTTCGAAATAATCAAAGCAATATTTCAGGAACTTGCGGCCGGAATAAATGAGGCACCTTAGGCTTTTTGATTAAATATATACATGTCCTTTAATTTGCGACACATCGCATCCTATAATATTATAAAGACATAAATCATGCAGCTGGATCTGTACTATTACTCGTCATTGTTTACCCCAACAATAATATAATCCATTTTTGTCAACTTTTTTACTGCATTTGGTGAGGTAAACGAGTCGTTCTCTTAGATTGCTTCCTATAGGTCCTATATATATATCACTATAATTGCTAATATTTAACTGACAAAATCTTGGATGTTGTTAGAAAGCCGCAGACTAAAAGACAACCATCTCCAAAATATCTCCATCCAACCAACTGCAAGAAACCTTTAACATCGACGCGCTCTTCCAAATAGCAATGATAACTTTTGCAATTAGTCCAATCAACGAGCGAAAGCCTCCAGGTAAATTGGTCACTAATTGTTATCAGCAAACAAAAAATATGGTCGTATAGAGAAAATAATTCTAAGAAAGATAGCGTTTTTTGCGACTCGAGTTTTAATGGCGAACATAACCAAAAAATTCAAGTCAAAAATCAAAGTCAAAATCCGCAAGTCAAAAAAACGGTTTATTGCAAATAAAAAAAAGTTTCAAGTCCTACACAAGAAAGTTAAATTAGAAAGTTGTAGGTCTTAAAATGAGCGTCGAATGAGATGTGAACGAAAAAAATCGGTTCATAAACATTTGAGAAAAATTTAAAAAAACGTCAAAATTCGCGTTTTCGTATTTTTGCTATATAAAATTCCAATTTTGTTTGAACAGACTTCTTGTTAAAAAATACAGCCCATGATAAGCGGAATATGACATTTTTCAAAAATTCAAAAAAGTTTTATTTTTCGAGTTATAACGATTTTATAAAAAAAAGACGTTTTCAAAAATCTTTTACAGAGGCAAAAATGATCGTACAGAAACGATCGTGGGCTCATTTTATTCGCGAAGACTTGTACTTTTCATGCTATTAAAGAACCAAATCACTTTATTTAATTTTTTCCATAAAAAATGCGTTGTAAAATTGTATCTTTTTTCGAACCGGTTTTTTTCGAATAACTTTTTTAATTTTGGTTATACATTTTTGGCCGTTGCATATTTGAAAAGTGCCATTCAAAACACGCATTTAAAAAAAAATAAGGTCCTACGACCTCAGGGAGCCGAGATAATTATTTTTCTTTTTTTAATTCCTGACAGCGCTGTATACGTCCTATTGACTTCATTTTTACACGAAATAGATCCAAAGACTTTTACTTGGACAGCGCTGGGTGCGGCACGCGTTAGCCAATGCACGGCGACAGAGTGGAGGGACACCGCTTGGGCGCATCAAAAAATAAACACGATTTCTAATCGATGGCGCTCGCAAAATGATCTTTTCCTCAGCAAAAAAATTATCTCCGGCTCTCTGAGTTCGTAGGATCTTCATTTTTTTTAAAATACGTGTTTTGAATGACACTTTTTAAATATGCAACGGCCAAAAATGTAAAAACCAAAATTAAAAAAGTTATTCGAAAAAAAACCGGTTCGAAAAATGCTGCAATTTTACATCGCATTTTTTTATACAAAAAATTAAATAAAAGCAATTTGGTTTTTTAATACATACACCGTCAAAAGTCTTGGACCCCCGTATATTACAGATTTGGACTATTTTAATTTTGTTTTCGTTATTAGGCAACAACGTTGTGTTATTTAGCTGTCAAACAAGATCAAATAAATTGCAAAATAAAATATTGCTGATTGGTTATAATTTTTTTTTAATATTCGTCAGTTTTATTTTTGCTAAATATGCAATTTAGCAAAGCGACTTTGATACTTTTCTTTCATTATAATGCCAGGACGTGAGATATCTGCTTTTAATAGGGCAAGAATTATTGCTTTGCATGATGCTGGACATTCCAAACATCAGATATCCGAGATGTTAGACATTCCTAGAGCTTCTGTTGTTCGAATAGTGCATAGATATCAAGAATTGGGGACAGTGGAAAAAGACCAAGTAATGGGCGGCCTCGAGTATCAAATAAACGGCAGGATCGTTATTTGGTTCAATATGCCCGTAGACACCGAAGTGCTTCAGCTCAAGCCCTCAGGAATCACTTTCAAAGTACGTTTCGTTTTGTTATATCAACCTCTACAGTTCGAAGAAGACTCCATCGTGCAAATTTACGTGCAAGAAGGCCTTTAAGGGTACCCACTCTACTACCACGACATCCCGCTGCCCGCTATCAGTGGGCACGGGAGCGTAGTGATTGGCTTTTGCAGCAGTGGCGAAGGGTCTTATTCACAGATGAAACCAGAATTGGACTAGTGAGTGATGACAATAGGCAAAGGGTCTGGAGAGAGCCAGGTCGTCAAGAGAGATTCAATTTTCCCCGTAAGGTTGCTCCCTACAATGGTGGGACAGTAATGTTTTGGGGAGGAATCATGTTCAATCGCCATACGCCGTTAATTCCCATAAATCAGAATATGACAAGTTTATATTGCAAGAGTTATCAGGCCTATTATTTATCCCCTACGCGCCGAATTAGGTGACAGTTTCATCTTCATGGACGACAACGCAAGGTCATATCGCGCAAGAACGGTCCAAGAGGTACTTGAACAGGGAGATATTATATGATTAGATTGGCCATCTGACTCCCCAGATATGAATCCCATTGAAAACATGTGGGATTTTGTTTCTAGAGCAATTCGCAAACGCATGAAACCACCCCAAAATGCGGATGATTTGACTGCAGGAGCAATAGAGGAATGGAATAATATTCCTCAAGAAATTATCAACCGTTTGATCGTGTCAGTGCACGTGGCGTGTTAACATGTTACTGACAAACAGGGAGGTCATACTGAGTATTAAGTTGTAGTTTACTTTGTTAAAACATATGTTTTGTTAATTTGTGTCATAATAAATTTTCTTAAAAATTGAAAATTGTTTTCTCCATTGTTTTTTAATTAACTAGATATTTAAAAAATATTTATATATTCAAAAAATACTTTTAGAAAAGACACACTTTGAAAAACAAATACGATATTTAAAAACAATTATTTACTAATACACAACATCGGGGGTCCAAGACTTTTGACGGTGTGTGTAGCATGAAAGTACAAGTCTTCGCGAATAAAATGAGCCCACGATCGTTTCTGTACGATCATATTTGCCTCTGTAAAAGCTGATTTTTGAAAACGTCTTTTTTTTTTTTATAAAATCATTATAACTGGAAAAAATAAAACTTTTTTGAATTTCTGAAAAAAGGGTCATTTTCGGCTTGTCTTGGGCTGTATTTCTAGTTAAGAAGAAGTCTGTTCAAACAAAATTGGAATTTTGTACAGCAAAAATACGAAAATGCGAATTTTGACGTTTTTTTAAATTTTTTCTCAAATGTTTATGAACCGATTTTTTTCGTTCACATCTCATTCGACGCGCATTTTTAAGACCTACGACTTTCTAATTTAACTTTCTTGTGTAGGACTTGAACTTTTTTTTTATTTTCAAAAAATCGTTTTTTTGACTTTTTTCGAATTTTTATTCACAAAATTTTTTATTATTTATTATTTTTATGTTCGCCATTAAAACGAACGAATTGAGTCTCAAAAAACGCTATCTTTCTTAGAATTTCTTTTCTCTATACGACCATATTTTTCTTTGCTGATAACTATTAGTGACCGGTTTTCTCCCTGTTGATTGGGCTAAATCCCTTGTGAGTCAATCCTTGGAATCGAATAATTTGTGGAATATGTCAGCACCAAAAAAGTGTATTCTGAATTTAAAGGAACGTATGCGGTAATCGTATATGTTTATAAAAAACTAAGCAGCAATGAACACGGTACACAATAAAAAGACAGTTCAATAAAAATTGCAGCATCTAGACCCGACCCTTTCAAAAAAATATTCTAAGCTTTTAAGACATTGTTACGTCACTGCTCTCTCAATATGGCTTTGATAACACTGTTCTGGATGAAAACAAAGTCTGAAGGCAGTTTTATTTTTTTAATGGAAACCAACACCCATGTGTTAACGTGGGTTATGCTGTAAATATTAAAGAAATGTACGAGAACATGCGTATATTATTTCAAAGCATAAAATACGAAGACCATAAATGGAACATATGTACCGATCTAAAAATTGTTGCACTATTTTTTATGCGAATGAGATAGCAGAGCCAGAAACCAACATTATGTTATCAAAGAATGCCCGTTACGTGAAAGCATTGTGCCTGATCTGAAAACGTCCTTAGTAGAGCAGCAGAAATTGATTTACCTCCTCTGCAGATAAAATTAGAACTTAAAATAAAAAAAAATAAAAAACGATGTCAAAGCCTTACATAAGGAATGCTTGGACATATATAAATGTGTTCTCTATTTAAGGAGAAATTTGCTCGTGTAAGTGAGGAAAAGCTTAAAGAAATGAATGTTCGTTGGACCACAAATACGAGTACATTTTAAAGACGAAAATTTTGAAACTACACTTTGGACTGCTTGCAGCAATTAATACAGCAACTTCCTAGGTAAGAAGAAATCGGAGAACTACGAAGATCTAGTTGAAGAACTCATCCAATCTTACAAGACGTTATGTTGCAATATGTCACTTAAGCTGCATTTTCTTCACTCCGTTTTGGAATTCTTCTCTGACAAATTAGATGCAGTTCCAGACGACCACGGTGAAAGATTTCACTAGCAAATTTCTCAAACGGAGAAGCAGTATAGTGGAAAATGGACTCCAAATTATACTTTTTTCTATACAAAATGTAGTATATATTGTAAAAAAAGTGATTTTGTTTTTTTTTTAATCTTCGAAAATTCTCTAGATTGCTTATGGTTTGGGTTTCTCATATTTTCTATTCTTCTTCCCTTCTCCAAAAAATTTTATGGGTGATAGGTAAAACCGAGCTAAATATTTGTATTCAGCACATTACACTTGATACAAAAAAATCCAAAAAATATCAGGAAGGGACTATGCCGAACAATGTAATCTCCAACTGGAATGATTACTCATTAGCCTATATTCAGACATTTGAAATATCACTTAAGTGCATTTGAAATTACACTTAACTCAAAGTCTTATTAAATTCCTCCACTTCCATAAAACCCTGATAAGGAGGGGAATTATGAAAATTTGAGAATGCGTATTGTTTTTTGAATCTGTTTATGCGTCACAATCCCACTCGTTTTTAGTATTATCTATAATTGGTGCAACTTCATACGTGATTGTTAAGCTGTATTGACTGTACATTTGAAGGTTCAACTGCTGAATTCAAACTCGACATCTCTATACCTCTGAGCAAGCTAAATATTTGAAAGCTCAGGCTGAACCATATCGGGAATCAATAATAGAAAACATCCAGTCTGCATCCCATCTGGTGCCGGGACCACGTGACGAATCAAAGACGGCATATACATACGAATGCAGAGATGTATCGACACGGAGGCGGACCGCCGCCACCTGCGACACACAATCAGTCTTGGCGCAATTGAATGCGAGCAATTAAAGAACGCTAATCCTTCGCAGACTCCTACGCCCGTCAATACCGAACGGGAGACCACCGCGGTTAAGAAGTTCGCGTTCATTAACAATGGCTTCCACGGACTGCCCCGGGAGCCGTCAGCGACTGCCACGACGACCCATCCCTTCTTTGTTTCGCAGCGGCCGTAAACCGCGCCGTAAAAGGCAACATTCAAATTTATTGGTAGTAATGCGGGTAACAGTAAAAAAACGTCTGTGTATCATAGAAATGGCGGCCTCCGATTTTGCAACCTTTACGTAATCTTTTTCATAATTTAAAGTCAATCTGCTGATGTGTATTTTATAAACTGTAGAATAAAATTGTGTGTAGTTAAGAGAACAGAGTTGGACAACTTTTTTGAATTCTCAAATAAAACTTTTTTTTTAATAAATCCACATGTAAAGTTGTCCACTGTTTCCATGAGATTCGTCGGTATCTTTTAAAGCCTATGAGATACGACATCAGATTCCAAAATATGCACTAGTTTATATATAGAGACATCAAAAAAAAAGTCATCAACTCTGGCTATGAACGAGAGAGATGGAAATAGCGGTCATGTCTAAGCTTTTCGGTTATGTCAAACTTTTTACAAGTGACTGTCACAATTTGTAAAATAAACAACGGCTGTTGTATGATGTGACGGTCTTGACAAGTAAATAAGGTTATAAATTCGATTAAGAATAGAAATACGTATTTTTTCTCGGCCAACTTTGATGACGTTTTTTTTGGATGTCTCTATAAATATTGACATTGATGAAAAGATCCTGGAAAAACTAAAGAGTTCCGTTTTCAAATTTTGCAGATAAATCAGAAACGGTAGGATCTACTGAAGAAAATCTTCAAATGGCAGTTATATGATGAACAGTTTTCTATCCAAAATTCAGAAATTCACACGTTTTGTTTATCTTTTGGGCGCTCGCAATGTTTTTAACAATCTTTTTGGTGATTTAGTCCTAACTTATTATGGAAAAATTAGATGTGGAAGAAGCAGAATTTTGCAGCGGTTTTTATTTTTAAAAATCAATTCAGCATTTAGGTATAACATTTATTTTAAAAATCAATATAATTCATGTTATAAAGAACGGCAAAAATTTAGTTATCATTTCTACGCTATGTATCGCGGACATGGGTTTTACTGTACTAAACATTTTAATGTACTAAAAGTAATAAAATATTTAGATCTCTGAGATATTTTCGTCTTCACCCCTTTATACAGTGAGAGTAAAAAGTAAGGAAAGGTGTTTGTGTTTCTTTAAATATTTGTTATTAAAAAAAATGTTTTAATTAATTTTTTGAGCATTTTTTTGGCATAAATTGGCAGTTTTCGATTTTTCTTAGTTATTATTTGAATGGCACGGTATGATTCTCTTTGTATTGTTGGAAAGAGCATCTCCCCAAAATCACCCCACAGTTCGACTACGTTACTCTGATTTTTATCAAGTCGACCAAGAAAATAAGTTGATGACATTTGAAGCTATCAGTTCAGACACCGTTCGTTGTTAGTTATCTATATTTAGTTCAATAATTATTATTATTACGAAATCATTAAACAAAAATCACAGCACTGAAATAATAGTGGGCTATATGGTGACAACAACGCACTAAAAGTGCAAAGTAGATTTGAGAATTGATTTACGCATATTCGTTAAGTTAATATTCGTTAAGTACCTATGACAGGCAGTTTGGCAGAAACGACTCTTGCCACAGAGACGTACTAATAAGTGTAATACACGAAATTAACTAGTAGCTTTCCGTAAGTTTGCCATAGTTTATTATGAAATTATATCACACTTTTGAATATATTACATATACCAGAGGTAGCAAAACAGCACTAGCTGTCTCGGGAATGCTGCAATAAATACGAATTGAGGCGACCTCCATTAGATGCTACGAGTTGCTTGCGACATTATGCAGGCTACCAACTTCTCTTTCTATAATATGCGTTGTTCCTGGCTGCAGCTGTTTTTGGTCTTCCCATTCGTGCTTTATATTTGACGTCACCAGTTTGCAAAAATTTGTTTAATAATTTTAAAACGTACGTTCAATAATGTGTGGCCGATTCAGATAAATAATAATGAGACAGGGTGCCACAATTCATGAAACAGGGTGCACACTTTTGATAAGTGCGATTTTTGTCACCATAGGTCATTAAAATTTCAATTCTCTGATTTTTGTTTAATGCTTAACGTTTTGTGATATTAGAGCCTATTATATAGAATAGTATTTTGCATATAATTCGGATTGAAACTATAGGGCTCCAAAATAGAATACATTTGACACCTTTCTTTCTGTTCACTTTTTTTGTATGACATAATTTTGAACAAACTGGGTTATATTAACTACAGTTCTATTGCCACAATATTGTCCTAGTTTAATTACAAATTTACTGACAATGAGTATGACAAAGTAGAAAATATGTAAACTATTACAATAATATGGATATAATTAACACATATTCATTCATGTATATTATTGTAGAAGATGCTTTATGTTCGTTTTTTGTAATTTAATTCCACTTTTGCCAGCAAACATCAAACACAAAATATTTTTAATGATGTTTTCTTTTCCTAAATAAAGAAAATGAAGAAATTATCTACTACGAGTATTTAGTAACCAAGTGTGGATGATAAAAAAATACCCCCATCAAGTTTTGATACCAAAGTAGTTGTAGATTGTCAATATCGAATTTTTATATATCTCAACCCGTTGTAATTTCTGGCATTTCTGACGTAAAATTCTTTTTAATTTAATTTTTTAAGAGATAGATATCCTCATCGAAATTTAAATATTCGCTTCATTGTGTAGCTCGTTGTACTCGACTGACGTCTTAACGATGGTCATGTCTGGGTAAGGTTAAGCACCAAGGATTACATCTAAATATAATTGAATTACAGGGAATGCTGAGAAAACACGCTCGTCAATTACGGTATAGAATTGTATCAGGAATCAGATTGGCCAGAGGTTAAACTTGCTTCAATTAAATCATAAAATACAGTTTATGTAAACTTGTAAGTACCCGCAACTTTTCCGGCTTCCCATGGATTTATTCTTGAAGTTACCGCTAATGCCTGGCGTTCTTTGTCTATAAGGAAATGAAATGAGCTCGTCTGTCAGACAAGACTGCGTTATTACCTCGTAATGTACTTGTAGAGTACTATCTATCCATTCTAAATTGAAAATAGTTAGAAAAAAGCAAGGTTGTCAGATTTATTTTCCTAAAAGTGCTAAGCTCACTATACAAGTATATTTCATACTTCAGTAAACTGTTAGTTCGTGACGTTCTTAGAAAGCTAGTTTGGAAATATTTAAAAAAAAAAATACATATATATAAATTTATTAGTTAGCATTAAAATAAAGCTTTAAAAACCGCTGGGAAAATAATCATAAATTAAAACAACTTTATATATATTACTATACTCAAGAAAAATTACTATACTCAAGAAAACAAAAGAGCCGGCAACGCGCTGGCCGGCCAACTGCCTGGAGGCTGGTGGCGCAACGTAAACCACTGTCGGTAAACCACTTTGCATATAATACATTGCTAATATTTGTTGGGTCCACTGTGCCATAAAATTTTTACGACGTCGTTAAAATGATTTACGACTTTAGGAATTAGGAACTTAAACTACTTGTTTAAGACGCCAGTGACGTGTTTTTCGGCTAGGTTTATTAACACAGACAATTTTTTGAGATTGTCTGGCTAAACGAGCATTATTTACAGCAAATTATATTACAAATATTAAGAGTTTTGTATGCAGGTTAATTTTAATTTCCTATATTGATTTAAATGAAAAAAAAAATTTCACAATTTTCGAATTATAAAAGATATATGCACGTCCATGGAATAAAGTTGCACCGCTTTTTTTGTTCTCCAGGCGTATTTATCATTTTCAATTAAAATTAGAACGACTATACACAGTTATATTAGATTTAATAAGTGCAAGGGAAAAAGTACACTTATTGCCTTCTCTGCTTTAATAATAGTATTAAACTACCCAACTGTTGCTTAATGGACTACGATAGATATTTATTTACATTGTCTAAATGCTTTCGGTGATAAAATATTGGATTTTAATAAGAAATAACACCAATAGTACATGATTCGTATCACAAGACTACAAAGCGAAACCATTTGCCTCATTTTTAACAGTTATGTTTAAAAAAGAGTTCTGATGAGGAAGAAAATAAAAAAAATATATTTACTAGAGAAGAGCTATAATATCATTTGCCATAAAGTAGTTTGGAAACATTTTCGGTACTTGTTTGTTAGTTTAATTCTTCGTTTTGTAAGTACACCTTATTGGTTTTAAAATTTGCCTTCCCTTTCATAGAAATTATTTTTCATTGTTGCATAACGCTTTTATATTAAAAATATTTAATTACTTGATAAGTTATCATTCTGATATAGAGTTTTAACATACTCAATTTTCATATACATACACATAACGTACGTTCTAACCTCCTTCAGCGCAGCACTACGTCATATTTAATATTGGAGGACAATTTGAACCTTTGGCATAGAAACAAATTCACGCTTGAATACTTTTCCACGTCACAGCGAAAAACTATTTCGCACTCAACGCGTGCGTTTCTCCGACCATGTTAACATCATCAGGAGATGATTAACACTAACGTTAAATTTAATTCTAACCTTCATCTACTTACATATACTAAAGTTCCCGTTGCGGTTCACCGACCCGTGAAAGTTGTGGTTCGATGAACGGGTGAACCATACCTTTTTGTCCTTGATTATTAACTAGAACAGTGGACTGTTAGGTACCGGCCCAGTATCTTCATGTTACTATTATAGTTTAACAATCTCATTACTTTCTAATGGGTCTAACCGTCTGATGCCCGTAACATTTTATTGGCTTGTTTTCATCTATACTTTTGTTTACACCCTTTGCATCATATTTCAAATGAATTCCTGACATTCCGTTGCTCTTATTTGTTCTTATCTCTTGTAGCTCTTATCTCTTTGGTCGCCTACAATATTTTGTAATTTATTTTGTAAGATATTTCCAATCATCGACATATCAAGGTTTTTAAATATTTTACCTAATTAGTGGGTGAATTTTCTTTCGTAAGTTACAACAGCAAATCTTAAATTTTTAAGACGGGGAATTGCACATATTTTTCTTAATTATGTGTTATAAATGTTTCTATTAGTTCCTAATTTAGTAGTTTTCTATCATTATTTGTTTTTGTGAAGTTTCTCTATCTTATGACAATGGCTAGCTAGATATTCATTGCCCCATAATTTAGGAAAATATACATATGAATAGAGATGGCTCTCTGTTTTTTTTTTTTTTTTTTTAAAACTTAATACTTGACTTGTTTCATAGATTCCTCATTTGTGACAGGCTAGCAACATACATATAGTATACAGATATTGCATACTTTTGAATAAAAAATAAATAATAAATAAAATAAGGTTTCAATAAAAATAAAAGTTTCAATAACTCTCCCGTGAATATATCTTGAAATATTTTGTCTATGAATCGATGTTTTTATTACTGTAGTAGCGTAGGTTTTGGTATTGTTTAATACATATAGTACATAAATACATATATTTAAACATATATTTTTTCCATCTTCTCATTATGTGTTAATGATTATATTCATACTTCTAATAACATTTGTATTATTAATAAGTGAAGTGTTGATCGTGTGAAAAATTTTTAATGCGGACTAACATGTGATTAAAAAAATAATTGCTTTTTGATAGCTATAAGAATATAATACGTAACAGAGGCGAGAATAGATTACCTAGCATTTTCTTAAAGAATTCCGCCCATTATTGGTCTATGCATAAAAGTATAATGTACCATTATTCTGTTTCTGTTTACACTCATACAGCAAGTAACCCTGTCAGTCATATTCATATGCACCAATTTTTGTAATAAACATTGGAACTTCTCCAACATAGCAGTATTTAATAGAACGTGTGACTTTAATGTCTTTGCTGTAGTGAATGTGTTGGTCATTTTTAGAAAACACGATAGTTCTAATAACGATAAAATCTTTTATATAAAAAAAAAACTCCAAAATATAATGAAAAGAAGAAGAAGAACTCAGTAGGTATTCAAAAGAAATTACAAGCGACTTTAAATATAATGCTAAAATCAATTTGGCTAAAAACCCTATGTGCATGTGTAATAGAAATGATAAAATACATTCCTGTTAATGCAATTTAAAACAATCACGGCTCAGAAAAAATGTTGTTATTGATTGGATCTGAACCCTTATGTGATTAGTCCCAAGAGTCTAATAAAAATATTTTAAATATGCCCAAAATAACGCCGAAATAACTGAAAATTACAAAAACACTAACCAACCAAATATGTATGTAATTTGCTAATCACATATACAGGGCGTCCGAGAGTAATGTTTAAAGATTTTGGACGGTGATTCCTTGCCGGGCATGGACATATGCCGGAAATGCTTTCGGTAAATAGATAACTCGTTTTGGATTCAAAACGTGTCTTTGTCTACTTTATTATAAGAAAATATGTAGAATAATATTTATAAGCCTAAACATATTTTAAGCCGGAATTATTTTTAGATCTAGATAACCAAATATTTTTAGATATCTAAAAATATATTTTAACTGTATAATATATATCAAATCTAATTTTATATAACACATATACCGAAGTTTAAATTACTTAGAACATAATCAATTCAAAATCAAAAATTTAATATTATTAAAAAAGTAATATTAAATTTGAGTTTGAAGTCCAATCAATCATTATGGGTTTCAAATCCAATTCCAAGTATGGCTCAACTACCTGTTGCACTTTTTCCCGAGTTTCTCCTTACGCGAATTTTTTGTTTTCAAAGTTCTGCACTAGTTAGCCATGCCTACATATAAGAAGCCTAATGCCTCCAAATTTCATTCGTCAGAGTTCATTCTTCATGTTCAATGACGATTTTTAGATGGATTATTCAGAGGCCAATCAGTGTAAGTCACATTTTTTTTATTACTATGTTTTATTATCTTAACATTTATTAATATTATCTTAATGTTTGTGTATGTAGTAAGTAGGGTTAGGAATGTTTGGCGTCTCGCGTGTTAAACTCTCACTACTGCACATACGCGGGTTCGGGAGAGTTATCGGAAGAGTCATGCCATACGTAGCACAGGCAAGAAATACACGTGTATATAATTTAAAAGGCGCTTAAAAAAATACGGTTTATACTTTCACTGTCATAGGGTTTTATAGTGTCGAGCCCTGCGTTGTATCACACACTTTCGACGCTAGTAATAAGTTTGTATTGGTATTACCTTTTTAATAAAAAAAATTCTTATAAGAATCGGCATTTTTTCTATATCACACTTTCAAAAGATTTAATTTATCAATATATCTCGTTTCTGTCGTTTATAGGCTTACACTGCCGCTGTAACAAAGATAACCGTATCTGCAATTTTCATGAGTTTGGGGTTAGATTTTAATCTAATAAAGTTGAGGACGGGAAATCCATTTTTTGTAGTTTAGAATACCGCATCTCGCAAACGACCTCAAAATGCACTTACGGTTTTCAGAAAATTACGTCACCAGGGGATTACTGTAAATTAAAATGCCGTATTCGAAAGTTGTAGGTAAAGGACACGTATACAAAAAATTTAACCCACTATTAGCTAATAACGCAAATTATTAATCTAGTCCCTCCTTAGCTTATAAAACCGTATTCCAAATTCCTTACTTAAAACGCCGTATCTACTTGTTGGCATGTTGATACGGTTGTATAAGCTACAGTATGTGCTATTAGTTTTGTAAACATTGTAGTGTGTCTGTGAATATATTACAATAAAAGCTGCAATTCCCCTGTTTATTATACCTAATAATAGAGTTTCAACTAAAGAGTAAGTATCCTAGTGTGCTGTTGATAATTGTTATGTTTATATTGTCTTTCTTACCATCAGATATTTATCAGGAGTAAGTTGGAAGCAGGAAGTACATAACATAACCTATAATAATAAATTATCAATAACATCGCCATGGCTAAATCGCGTATAGAGAAAATTATGTTGTTGACTAAGACAATAATGAATCAGCAAGAACAGACTTTTCCTATTGATGCCGTTACTCCAGCCCTAAATACGACTATGACTTCACAATACATGGATCTACAACAAATGTGCGATGCCGACAGTTTAAATCCATCTCAATCGTTGTACAATAATAATAATAATAATGTGGATATAAACAACATAGATATGTTAGATGAAAACTTAGTGCCTATCCAGCAAATTATAGAATGCCATAATCATGACACCATCGACACGCATATTAACGATGTTATTATTACGAACACGATAATTTCTGAAGAAAGTGGTATACAAGATATGACGTGCGATAATGATAATATATTATTATTGAAGTGCTTAATACGATGGATGATGTTTTAATTACGAACACTGTGTCTGAAAAAGATTGTACTCAAAAAGTAGAATTTGAAGTCCTGCAAAATGAAGAATCTCTATCCAGCAACAACTCTGATGTTGATTATCAACCAAATACAGAGACAAATAATAACAGTAGCAGCTCAGATGAGTCTAATAGTTCCATCCAATCAACGAACAACGCACAACGAACGAATGCGGCAAGAAATACAGATGAAAATGAGCTCACCAAGAAAGGAACTTTAAGAAAACGCAAGAAAAGGTGTAAGAAAGCATCTAAAGAGGTACTGAATATGAAGAAAATGAAAAAGGAACAAGAGAATCATAAACTAAAATTGCCGTGTAATGATTTATGTAAAAGAAGGTGCAAAGCAAATATTTCAGAATCCCGACGTCAACAGATAAATGCGGCATTCTGGACATTACAATGGTCTGAAAGAAGAATGTTTGTACTTCATAACACAACAAAGATGGATGTCAAGCGAAGATCAAAATATTCAACAGGGGCAACCTCCAGGCGAAAAGAAATTATATCGTATTACTTGAAAGACGCAAGTGGCGAAGTCCACCAGGTATGCAAGATTTTCTTCTTAACGACACTAGGGTTCTCAAAGAAAAACGACACAATCCTGAAATACGTCTTACACGAGAACGAATCTGATGTATCAGTTTCTAAAGATAAAAAGGGGCAAACATGCCAAGCACGAAAAGGTCAATCGAGATATTTTACAACAACACGTGAAAAAATATAACCCTAGTGTGTCCCACTACAGAAGGGAGCATGCCCCTAATAGGTTATATTTGCCCTCGGATATAACAATAAAAGGAATGCATGAAGACTTCCAGAAAGAATTTCCTGATTTAAATGTTCTTTAGGAACTATATCGTCATGTGGTGAAAGAGATGAATATTTCTTTTGCTCATTTAGGGCATGAAGAATGTGAGATTTGCGAAAATCATAAACTGCATGATGTTTCACATTCGCGCGAAAATTTCGACTCTAATTGTGAAATTTGCAAATCCTGCAAGTTCATAAGAAAAAATATACAAACGCTCGTGAAGCATATAAAGAAGAGTGTTAAAAAAGTAACATGATGACCTCTGACACACTGTTTTTTTCGACTGATTTGCAAAAGGTTATTATGTTGCCGTGGCTGGAAATGTTTAAAGCCGTAATTTTCACTCCACGATTAATAGTATTTAATGAAAGCTTCGTTCCTTTGGGTACAAATTCAATATATAAACCTGTTGCCATAATTTGGCATGAAGCTATTGCTGGGAGAAAAAAGAGGATATAATTAGTAGCTTTCATCAGTTTTTCTTATTACACCAGGATTCAGAAAAAATCGTTATTTGGTTGGATAACTGCAGCGCTCAGGGAATAAAAAATTGGGCCTTAATTTATTTTCTCATATATATTGTAAACTCAACAGAAATCGAAACTAATGAAATACGTTTAAAGTTTTTCGAAAAAGGGCATACATTTATGTCAGCCGACAGCTTCCATCACCAAATCGAGATGGCACTAAACGGAAGAATAAGGTGTATGACTTCAATGATTTTTGTGATTGCGTTAAAACTGCCAATTCTGGCCGCGTCTTGGTGAAAGAAATGCGCATTGAGGATTTCTCCATTTGGCCTGATTATTCATCCCAAGCAGCACTAAAAAGGATAAAACCCAGATCCTATCTTTCTGAAATTACTCAAATGAAGGTAGTTAGAGGACCTCACAAACTGGCGTACAAAAATGAATTTTAACATGATTATACAGAAATCGAGTTTTTGCAAAAAAGTATGTGAAAACTAGTTGTCCGAAGCCACCATCGATACAGAACTGTCGAGGAGGCTTCCCAAAAAAGAAAAACTATTAAAAGAACTTTCTGGGATTATGCCTGCTTCTAGGTGGAATTTTGGGACAATTTGCCGGTCTCCAAAACAGTGACAGATCTAATTACACATTTTGAATAATCACCGAAATAAAAAAATTATAATATAATTTTTATATATAAAAATTATATATTCAAATAATGTATTATATTCTAAAGTATTTTATGTTTAGTTTACATATTGATCGTTAATTACCATATGTGTTACTTTCATTTTCATTAAAAAGTTAATTTAAGACCGTTTCTCATTTTATTTTAGAAAACCGTAAGTGCGTCTTAGGTAAGACCATTCCAGTATTTGTTTTGGGAGTCTCTCCTGTATCATTTTCTGACATATCCATACCTTTTTAGTTGTTTCACTCTTATCTTCGACTATGGTTTGTTTTATACCCATAACTTCAGCGATCGATTAGGGATCAACTTGTTTTAATTAATTTTAAATTGGTATTTTAAAACTAAGGCAGGTAGGAGCGGTCAAAAAAATTCAAACGAATTTTTTTTTTAATGATTCTGAAGCTATGGGCTATGTGAAAAATTTTCCAAATTCTTTCTAATTTTTTTGGGATTTTTAAAACATTTTTTTAGTTTTTTTAATTATTTATATAGTAATTAACGTTTTTTGATGGTACAAATATGGATTATGTGCTAAATAAAACCTTTTTTAAATATTAAAAATTGTACAGGGCTCGGAAACAAGTCAAATTAAAGAGAATTAAATTATCTAAAAGACCCTTAAGATGAAATTATCGAAAAAAAAAATTATTGAGTCCGTTTAAACACAAGCAAAATTTTAAAAAATTTTTCTTCGATGGTTTTCTTATAATTACTGAAAACTGCTGATGCTAAAAAATTTAAACCCAAGATCTAAAAAACTAGAAATGATGTTCGATTCTTTTTTTCCAACGACCGTTTTTTTCAAGTTACAGCTCTTCGAAAATCACCTAAACATTTGAGATTTTTTATATCCGTTAATTTCTGCGCCTAGTGTGTTTGTAAAAGTTTTAGTATTTCATCCTATATGCTTTCACAAAGACGTGAGTAAAATTTACTTCGGTCATTTGTCTGATTTTTAATTCATTAGTTTAATGGTCAATATAAGAATTATGGTCACTATTAACTTTATTTATTGTTCTCTGTTATGACTGTAATATGTTAGAACTTAATTATCTTGATATTTCGTTGTTAAGCAAAATCTTTTAATTCCGTTTACATACATGCTGCATTATTGAAACATTTGTTTCGTATCGGGTTATTGAAAAAATCATATGTAAATGATATAAAAGTTCAACTTCTTCCCTGAAAATTTCAAATGTTTCACTGAAATTTGAAATTTAATATTTTGAAATTTTCTATTTCACGTATGTGTCTATTTACCAAAGTTTGTTTTCTAAAAATTCAAGTAACTCTCAAAAAATTAATTGCAGGTTACAGCTTTTTCTGAATCAGTGCCTACAGTATCTAAAAATTTTATCAATAATTAATAATTAATAATTTTATCAATTTTTATATATAAAAATTATATATTCAAATAATGTATTATATTCTAAAGTATTTTATGTTTAGTTTACATATTAATCGTTAATTACCATGTGTTACTTTCATTTTCATTAAAAAAGTTCATTTAAGACCGTTTCTCATTTTATTTTAGAAAACCGTAAGTGCGTCTTATATGTCTTACAACATAATTTTTCGAAATTAAATACTTTAAAATCAATTACAATTACCAAAAACAGTCACAACGTGCAAAATCATTGCACGTACCATAAATTTGAAATAAATAGAGAGTTTCCAACTTCATGCGCAGTTTACTCCAACTGTGTTTTTGCAGATACGGTCCTCTTTGTTACAAGGACAGTACACTGGTTGGCTTCTGAAGCCTTCAAATATTTTTGAGGTTAGGGACTGTGATCCGATGGGCTTACATGAACAGGTGGGACTGAAAAGAAACGTTTCGCGATTTATAGGTATGTTGTATGTTTGATATTCTAATATGATAGGGTAATACGAAAAGAGAATTCGGATTAAGCGATTCTGAAAAAATTGTGGAATGAGTGTAGCCTGACGAACAGAAACTTTTTTTCGTGTGCCTGTGCAGTTAATAAATTCCTTCCCTCACTGTATCTATATCATGTATTTCAGCTCACAGCAAACACTTTATATGTAGCAGTATCGAGGGTAGGAAAACATTTTTTGCTTCTAGAGCCCTTGCAAATTTACCGACAAAGTGATACTGGAGGGAGGTATTTGCCGTGTTTTAAGGCCACAAAGCTGCATGCGAGGTATTCGTTATAATTAATGGTTGCAGCTGGTGGGTGGGTTTCCAGCCCCACATGTATATCATTTGCCTGAGTGCATTTTCTGGTTACGAGTCGTGTTATTATTGCTACCGCTACTGATCTAATATTCTGTTTGTAGATGTTACGTAGCTGTTTATTAAGTAATTAGGTACTCGATGGTTGTTGAATAAGCGCTGAAAAATCACTGAAAGTGGAATTACCGTTACCATGGAAAGACTGGACCTGGAGTAGGACTGAAATCTTTAATGCCAAAACACAGCTTAGATACATTTTTCGCAACACTGAATCATTACTGTCACCTTGACGCGTATCACGCCTACCATATTGTCATCATCAGGAGATGATTCAAACAAAAAGTCACATCTAAGTATCTACGTCATTAATACTAAAACGGTTCGAACAACCAGAACTGATTTTTAGATGTTCGACAACAATTATTATAATATCCAATTTATATGATGAATATACCTCTTATTACTTACCGCGGATTGTATCTTATGTATTCCCGGATAAACAAAAATATATACATCATTAAAAATCTAGCGGAAATTTAACAATTGGTTAATTGATCAAATAGTGTGGATATATTCGACAACTAGTTAAGGCATGGCCCTTATTCTCCACGAGCAAAAAGCTTGTAAGTAGTCCTAGTTGAAGGTAAGAACTACAGTTCACGAGTGTGGAATATGCCATTCCCATGTTGTAGGCTATACTTTCTCTAACAAGATTTTAGAAATTTATATAAAAAAACAGTCACAAAGTCACAAACACAAAGAGTTCAAACAGTCAAAAACATAAACGTCAGAAATAAATAGGTATGTTGTTTGTCAGATATAATATTCGCAACCAAAGGTATTTCCGAGTGGTCAAAAACAGTGAAGAATATATTGAATACGAGTGTGTTGGAATGACATAATTCCAATGTTTTTTTTTTCATTTTCAAATATCAAGCCACTCTCTCAGGAAACAGGAGCAATTTACGCATTTTCTAAAAAACTAAAAAACTATAAATACAAAATAATAACTAAAAATTATAGTGTTGTGATAAAACCTCAACAATCTGACGGTTTTTAGTTCTAATTTAATTATATAACAATAATTTTTCTAACATTTAATCTTATCTGTCAATAGATAAGTACTTAGAAATTATACTATAAAGTAGCCAAAAAAATTGGCCACTATATTATCATTAATATCTTTTAATTTTCCAACAACTTCTTGATAAAATTTTTAGATACTGTAGGCACTGATTCAGAAAAGCTGTAACTTGCAATTAATTTTTTTAGAGTTACTTGAATTTTTAGAAAACAAACTTTGGTAAATAGACACATACGTGAAATAGAAAATTTCAAAATATTAAATTTCAAATTTCAGTGAAACATTTGAAATTTTCAGGGAAGAAGTTGAACTTTTATATCATTTACATATGATTTTTCAATAACCCGATACGAAACAAATGTTTCAATAATGCAGCATGTATGTAAACGGGAATTAAAAGATTTTGCTTAACAACGAAATATCAAGATAATTAAGTTCTAACATATTACAGTCATAACAGAGAACAATAAATAAAGTTAATAGTGACCATAATTCTTATATTGACCATTAAACTAATGAATTAAAAATCAGACAAATGACCGAAGTAAATTTTACTCACGTCTTTGTGAAAGCATATAGGATGAAATACTAAAACTTTTACAAATACACTAGGCGCAGAAATTAACGGATATAAAAAAATCTCAAATGTTTAGGTGATTTTCGAAGAGCTGTAACTTGAAAAAAACGGTCGTTGGAAAAAAAAGGAAATCGAACATCATTTCTAGTTTTTAGATCTTGGGTTTAAATTTTTTTAGCATCAGCAGTTTTCAGTAATTATAAGAAAACCATCGAAGAAAATTTTTTTTAAATATTTGCTTGTGTTTAAACGGGACCTCAATAATTTTTTTTCGATAATTTCATCTTAAGGGTCTTTTAGATAATTTAATTCTCTTTAATTTGACTTGTTTTCGAGCCCTGTACAATTTTTAATATTTAAAAAGGTTTTATTTAGCAATAATCCATATTTGCATTATCAAAAAACGTTAATTACTATATAAATAATTAAAAAAAAAAACTTAAAAAAATGTTTTAAAAAAATCCCAACAAATTTAAGAAAATTTTTTTCACATAGCCATGCTTCAGAATCGTTAAAAAAATCGTTTGAATTTTTTTTTGACCGCTCCACCTGCCTTAGTTTTAAATGCCAATTTAAAAAATTAATTAAAACAAGTTGATCCCCAATGGATCGCTGAAGTTATGGGTATAAAACAAACCATAGTCGAAGAAATAAGAGTGAAACAACTAAAATGGTATGGACACGTCCAGAGAATGACACAGGAGAGACTCCCAAAACAAATACTGGAATGGACGCCCGAAGGAAGAAGGAAAAGAGGTAGACCAAGGAAGAGTTGGCTAGAAGGCATTAATAAAGAGATGCAAGAAACAGGGCTAGAAGAAGATCAGTGTAATGACCGTACCGAATGGAGAATGGGTATCGGAAGACGTCGGAGAACGTTATAAAACCGATCTATATATGCCAGCGAATAAAATCACACAAACTTTTTTGTGCGATTTGGATGTTAAAACAATTTTTTAAAATCTTTTTCAAAAAGTTTCTTTTGATAATCCAAATATGGATTATTGCTAAAAAAAACATTTTTAACTTAAAAAAAAAAATAACAATGAGTTAAAAATCTATCGCTTCTTTTTTTTATTTTTAACTTAAAAAAATGAACAAAAAAATAAAAATCCAATCCTTACATTCAGCCTATTTTTTTTAAAGTTACAGCTCCTTGAAGATCACCTATAAATTTTTGATTTTTTTATATCCCTTAATTTCTGCGCCTAATGTATATTGCTTGCTATGAAAATAATAACTTTTAGAAATCGGAAATTATTTTATTAAAGGCTCAGTCCTTTATAAAAAATAATAACTTATTCGTTGTCTCATTTCAATATGTTCCTGTGGAGCAAGCCCATATAAAGTTGGTTCTTGAATTATGGTTTATAAATTTATTGACTAAAATGTTTAATATTTGACTAAAAATGTTATACAGTTTAGGATTAACTATAAATGGAAATATAAGTGATTCTAGATTCTAATGTCTATAACATCAAGGGTGAATATGTGTACATCGCCAATTAAAGCAATCACTGGATCGGACCAATGAATCCTGTTATTGTTGGTCGCAGGTGTTACCAACTGCACAGTAAAGGGTCAGACGAAATCGATAAGGGCACATGTGTTCGTAACATTATTACTAAAAAAAAGTTCATATATTGTCCTATTACTTCATTAGTTAAAAGGGGTCGCAATTAACGCCATCAAATGAGATTTTTTTCACGCCACGTGTGATTTATTCCGTTGGTATTGTTTTTTTTTTTCTTAGATTGCCATATAGTTTTGTAATAAAAGATGCTGTGTTTACTCCAACTTATACGGCAGCTTTTTCTGCTCATGATCTAGTCAGGAAAAATTTATACAAAAAAAAAAAAATATTATGTGCGAAACTTTGAAAGGAAAACTACACTGAAGAAGTAAAAATACCGAAAGAGTTTGTTTATGTTTCTTAAAGTTTCAGTCATGAAGTGATCTTATTTTTGGTATTTTTATTTATTTACTTGGGGTTCTTGCATAAGACAGAATAAAAATTACAAAATTTGCATTATTGTGTCAGTTGTCCTGAATATAATGCGTATATATTTTTTTATAATTTGCATTGATATTGATATTGGAATATCTAACGTGGTACATAGCCGGGAAGGTAGTTGTTTTGAAATAGAATATGGTTTTATGCTTATTATATAAACACATACTTATACAAGGATGCTGATAAGTCTGACAACGGCCCAATATCTCAAAATACCCAAAAAAAAAAAAAAGCAAAAGATCTGAAAAAAACCTCTTATAAGTTATAGTGCTTTCAAAAATCTAGCTAACCGGAGGAATGTATACCAGGCATGTATACTAACTAATGAGTCGTTTTTTATTTTTATTTTTTATTCGAATAGAAATACAACAGTATAATCTCCTTCAAAATAACTTCCTTGGAAAGCTATACAACGCTGGAGATGGTTCTTCCATTCTTCATACCAGTGCAGGAACCCATATACTGGAATAGCCTTCAGCTCGTTGGTTACAGCCGTTTGAATGTTTTCTATGGTCCCAAAATAACGCGCCTTGAAGTGATTTTTCAATCTTGGGAAGAGAAAAAAGTCACAAGGACTCAGGTCAGGCGAATAAGGAGGTTAAGAAGCCACACTAATGATTTTACTGCTAAAAACTCGTTTACTGAAATGGCTGTGTGACAAGGCCCGACATAGTCGTGATGTAACATGCAGTTGTTCTTGATATTTTGTCTCACACGCATTTTTTGAAGTTTTCAAGAACCTCTGTAAAAGTGTTAATTTACTGTTTGGCCTGGAGGCACAAACTCTTTGTGGACAATTCTCTGGCTATCAAAAAAGCAAATCAGCATGCATCTGATCTTCGACTTGCTCATTCTTGATTTTTTGGGTCTTGCAGAGCTTGAACTGTGCCATTCCATGCTGTGGCGGGTTGTACTCAAACACCCAAGTCTCATCACCGTAATGATACGTTCCATAAAATGGGATCATTTTCAATCGATTCCAAAAAGTCAACACACCTTTCTCTCCTGACGTCCT
Source organism: Aromia moschata (assembly GCA_029963805.1). Lineage (NCBI taxonomy): Eukaryota > Metazoa > Arthropoda > Insecta > Coleoptera > Cerambycidae > Aromia > Aromia moschata. The sequence goes on from JAPWTK010001136.1 coordinate 27,725, forward strand.
TTTGTTCCTGTGAAAGTTTTTTGGTACCATTTTTGAGCAGATTTTTCTCATCCCCAATTCATTAGTCAAAATCTGATGAACAGTGGTGTGATTCAAATTTCCAAAATCCCCGATCATTTTTGTCGTCATTTTCATTGGGTTTGGAAGATGAAGGGCTTCCTCTGCGTGGTTCAGCTTCAGTCGACTCTACTCCTTCTGAGAATGCCTTAATTTGCCGAAAATAATGGGTTCTTGAAAAAACACGTGTTGAAATTTTGCAAAAGTATCCGTTCCGCTGTGTCCAAGTCTGAAGAAGAACCTGATAGCACACCGTTGCACAAAATTAATGTCACTTTTTTTAAAACGCACTAGAAAAAAACGGTTTACGAAAACAGTCACAAACAACAAACAAATGACTAACAAGTTCACACTTGTACTGAAGGTGGATTACATGTTAACCTACCTGTATTTTAAGGGAAAAATATACATGAAAATACTAATAAGGGCATGTAAGAGCCTGATGCTTAAAAAATGGAGAGCGAGGGTCATTTTTAATTGCGAAACTTAATTGACAGTCTCAGGGATGTGATCAGAAACCTATATGCCCTTATTAGGAATGGGCATAAAAAAAAACATGGAGCGATAATAAATCTGAAATTTAGATATTTTAGGGTATAAAACGAAGCATGCCAGAACGTATGTGATATTTTTTCCATCTCTAATGGGGGCTTTGCATTTTTTAACGCACTTATATTATACTGTAAACAACAGTATTACATACATTGCAGTAATATACAAAATATTATTTAAATACTGTGTACTTATGAAGAAAATGACCAAATGAGATTTCGTTTTGTCAAAACTGTCACATTGACGTATCGCTTTTGTTACTTACCTCTAATTTTATGATTAAGAAGGGGACAAATGTGTCAATTACTTCGCAATATAACTTAATATAACCAATAAAATTATTTTTAAATACCAAATATGTTATATCACTGTACAGGAAATGATGTGGGTAATAAATATAGGTATTTAGTTTCAAAATAACCATTTAAAAAAATATTTGGGGTGACTTCTAAGGATTATAAGGCACAACACGTATTTCGAACTGTAGTCAGATGTAGTTTTTTCGAGCCATTTACTTAGTTTTTATCTCGTTCGTATCTTTTCACATAACTGATACATATATCGCCTGTTACTTAATTCTAGGACACCCAATATAAAGAATAGTTTATAAAGAATCCTCACATTAACCCTTCACTGCATGCATTTTTTTTTAACATACCAAAAATTCTACAAGCTTTTTTTACTTCTAATGATGGGAAAAAATGTTTAAAAAAATCAGCCTCTTCCAGAAATGTTTATTTTTGTTTAACTTTTAATATTATCACATATGGTACATTATGTAACAACATATGTATTAGTAAACAAATTAACTGATATGAAATGACTTAAAGCAATTGTTATTTTTGTTTAAACATAAGTGTACGCCACATTTTTCGCAATGTATGTATGTCAAATGATTACATTTTGGAAGTTTACATCTTTGTCGAGTATTTGTAACTGTGGGCAAATGAAAAAATACCATCCATTCTGATATCCTTAGGTGGCACGTGGACATTATGACCTTTCTTCTTTTTTGCCAGTAGCTGCTGTTCAACAGATTCTGCTGACGGCCTGCCAGATATCTTCCTATAAACAGACTGTCCTTCCTGACACAAACACAAAGCTACTTCCGCTCTAAATTCTCAAAAAGATAGTATTTTTTTCTTCTTTCGTTGTATCACCCGTTTTTTTCTTCCTTCATGGGTTCTTCTGTACAATAGCCAGCTATTGGCTAGCGTCATATCCAGAATGTGGTAAAATATACGGAAATACCATTTCTTGCTTCGAATGAGTATCTTGTAACGAGCCATTATGCTATCTAAAAAGTCTACACCACCCATATGTTTATTGTATTCGTTTACAACATATGGGCATGGTACGCCAATTTTTTCCCTGCTTGCTCTTATCAAATCTTTTAACAGTCGAACATGGATTATTCCCAGCAAAACTAGATACTAAATTTACAACCTTGTTATCTTTCCACACGCTTGTCTACCCCTTCGTGTACACCTATGTATTCAGTACAGTAACCTCTTTCCTCTTTTTTGAGCTCCTTCTCTGTTGGTAATTTGCAATCTACAATACGATTCCTTCGTATTGCTCCTAATGACAGTATGCCTTGTTGGGCTAAGTAAGATACCAGAAGTATAGTACTATAGTAATTATCAAAAAAGACACGATAATTTTGATTACGTTTTATATCTCTGCATAGCCTCACAGCTATATTTGCAGCGGCACCTAAATCTGGTTCATTTGGGAGCACTATATTTTCTTTGCCCGAGTATACCTCAAACTTGTAAGCAAAACCTGACACTCCACAGAGTACAAAAAATTTGTAGCCCCATTTGTGTGGTTTAAGTGGTAAGTATTGCTTCAGGAAATGTCGCGATTTATTGGAGCAAAGCTGTTCATATATAGATAAATGCCTCTCAAGTGGAATTGAAGAAAATCTTTTGTTCAGTTCTGTCAACAAAGGTCTAACTTTATGTAGACGATCGTGGTCTGAATGTTCAATCGGCAACATTGTCGTATTGTCGTTGAAATGAAAAAAATTGTCTAATTTTCTCAAATTGGTTAAGACTCATGCAATTTTTTATCATGTCATTTCCTATAACAGGGGCCCAGTATGATCTAACATTTGGTGCGTGAACTAAAGACATTATAATACATATGCCTATGTATCGTTTTATCTCACTAGTGGTTAACCCTGTCTCTACTAGTCTCTACTACCTGGTCTACTAGGATCTTTTTGAATACTAAATAAAGACTGTAAGACAATATTGGAAATAATATATTCAGTGAAAAAGTATTTAAAAAGACTGTAGGGTGTACTCAGTTCTAAAATATTTGATGATAAGGAATCGCTACCAAGAAAAAGACAGCTGTGAGTCATTTAGCTGTATTTTTTTCCATACGATTTTGTATTTACTTGTCTTCTTAGAAGCCTTAGAGACCGTTTCTGCATTACTAGGACCTTCTTCTATATCGTTATTTACCACAGAATCGCCATTTTCAGTAATTTGATTTTCTTCATTATTTTCAAATACATCAACAGGAATGAGTGTATCATCGATATTCTCACATATTTCCTCGTGGTCAGGTAAATAATCCGGGTCACATATACTATCATCAGCATCGTCTACATCTAAGTCATCCTCGCTATCAAATCCATTCAACATAAAGTTGTCTATCTCGTTTTCCAATCCTCTCTCAGACAGAGGTAGGTGCGTATTCATGTTTACCTAAAACAAATGATTTTTAAAACAAAAGAAATAATATCCACACCGTCCGTATTACATATTATTACACATATCATAAGACATTAGTTATATTACTAATATTCGTCTATACGCGGTTTGTATCAGATATGATACAAATAAAATATGAAGAATTTTATACACAAAATCAAATGCTATTATAAAAAATGTACCAAAATATTGTAATACTGATTTATAAAGAAGACAATTTTCAGAGAAAATTCAGATCACTTGTGTTTAAAACAATCAGCACAACAATATTACTACCTGCTTAGCCCTAACATTAAACACAACTGTCAACTAAAACAGCCAACTAGTACGTCCAGTGACATCTGTTGGAGAATAGACGTTTTACATACTGTATATGGTTTGTAACAGATATGATACATTGAGTTAAAATGTAAAATTTAATAAAGTAATTTTTACCATTAATTCTGTGGTTTGTATCATATATGAAACATTATCAGTGGAGGGTTAACTGTTCTCGTTAATCTTTACTGTTTTTTATTGAATAATTTTTGGAGGTCGACGCCCATGATTGACGAAGTCTTAAAACAGTGGTTCAAGCAGTTCACTTCCGTGGAACAATAAAAACACACATGTTACCACTACTGCGTTATCGAGCTCGTCGAAAATAGACTACTACTCATGCATTTATACAGGAGATCCAGAGATTCGGGTATAGTTGCCCTGGCCGCGACCTGTGTCCTGTGACCTCATCCCTGTGTTATTATTCGCCACCAAACCGAAAGGAGAACTCACTCAAGTCACCGTTTAGTCGAGGAAGAGTTATTTGTCGATGTTAATCCGACAATTATGCAGATGGAGGGTTGCACCCGTTAAATAATTTAAATTAACTGAATTTTTCTTTTTCCTGTTAGGAGCTATTTGAATATTGATGAGGTTTCGCGGAATTTCGAGAGCTTGCTGTTTGTTATACTACTAGTGAATTAATTAATAAAATGAATGTAGGTAGCTGTTACGCAAATAGGGAATCTAATCGCTCTGAAGTAATTAAATACGTAGTCATGCTTGTATTCCTTACACGGAACATTTCACCTTTGAAATTTGCCATAATAAAGTAGGAATTTGACTTCATTTAGATGGAGAAATAATTGTAGTTAAATAAAATTCGGATAATGAATTATAACAAAGTCAGGCAGATAGTTTTGTGTTAATGTTATTAACATATGTTAACCAACTTACCACGTGTTCGTAAATTCACTAAGATGATGCATCACTACCTATTGCTGCATAACATATCCACTAACACATCCACCAAACGTGACTATAATTGTACAAGTTTCTACACCAAGCGCCAACCAGTTGTTCAACCGGTTGGTGACACCAAAAAATTTACAAAACACGCGGAAATATAATAATGAATGTCAGTGACATCACAGCTTCTCTGGTAGTTTTTATAATAATTGAGTATAGCTTGAGTATCACGCTGTGAATATCACCCAATGAATAGGCGTCAAATTGAGACCTTATGTTATATATAGAATGTCACTTTTAGAATTAATAACTACCCTATTATCGACTACATGTCAGTATAAAACATAACGCGTTCTAGTCAATAACACGAGCAATCATTGACCACTGTCAATTCGACTTACGGTGGTGGATGCCTAGTCATGTTGCACGGTTCCATTCATCGAATGGACTACCGACGAACCCCTATATGAATGGAACCCCGTGCACTCCATTTTGCAAAGCTAGACTTGGTTATCTGTCCCCAACAGGTGAGTTATTTGCAAAATGCGAAAATACCATTTAGCGTTTCAGAGAGTAGCTTATTTGTAACGTTAGTCTTGCTACTAATAGGTTAACATCTGGGGATTAAGGGAGGAGTGAAGAAGCACTTAAGCGTGATCCTCCTATATTATTACGTGTAGGCTGCCTCCCATGGATCGAATGTTGCTTAGTAAAATGAAACATACTGTTTGTTTTTGATGCGATGTATAAAAGACAGACGAATTGACTGGTACCCAGTGCGGCCTGAAATTTACGATATAGGAGCAAACTAGCAATAAAGCCCTATTGCATTAATTAAAGTTTAAACGCGTAAGTTTTGTTTATATACCCGTACATATACAATGCTCGATCCCAACAGACGGTGTATATTGGATTTAGCTTAAATTTACGCTTGACATGTTCTGTGGATTATTTCATAGTTGACAGGATTTTTATTTAAAATTGGATATTGTTTGAATTAAACTGTCCAGATTTAATGAATTTTTATGGTGCATTTGATGTAATTTTTCACTATTTAAGCAGTTGAATTATTAATCGGTCAAATGCAAGGGTCAGCATAAAATAAAATTTATTTATTTAGAGATATTGGCATTGTTTACCAATCCTGCAGTAGTTTTACGTAAATATCTCTATAGCAGATGCATTCAACGATCTATATTTAACAATTCATAATTTCTATTGGTTTATGCGTCGTTTCGACATTATTTAATATTTATTTATGATTTTTTGTACGAGAATAACTACTCTAATAATTATAATAAAATATAATATATATTTTTTTTACTGAGAAGTCACTACCCAACATATACGCAGTGAGGTAGTAAACTTCTGGAATAAAGTCGAATTATAATTTGACAATGTTTTTATAAAAGACGTTCGGCGAAAAGAGGTCAAAGAAGTCTATTTTTTGAAAAAAAAAAAACGTTTTTTAATAAATGTAATTTCCAGATCGTCTTTTGTTTTCAAGCTGTGACGTCATCGTTTTTTTAATGACAACCCTAATTTTATTAAACGGATTCGGAAAGAGGTTTGCGTGTATAAAAAAGTAGTATATTGAACAGGAATATGATATATTAAAATAAAATCAAAAATAATGTACAAAACATAAATTAAAGTTCTTTAAGTAATCAACGAACAATAGGTACGTGTAAAATGAAAAAGTGCAAAAGTTGAAAATCTAGTTAAAGCATTCTCGGTCTCGGATTCTCGTAAAATTTCAGTTCAATAATTATAAATACATCTAAAGTACTCCATTTTGTCAATCTAGTTTTATATTTAGGTATCACTATATTGTGTTAAATGATTATCAAATGTGCTTATTGACAAAGTAATTGTTTTTGGGGATATTGGACAAATAAAGAAGCACTAATTTTGCCGACGTTTTTTAATGTACTCAGACTTCTTCAGGGTTTAATTAGTGTTTTATATACCAGTCTACGTCAGTTAAATGTTTGATCCTCTTCTTTACCTGCAGGTACAGTGTTTGAATATCCTAATAATTTTGTGGTATTTGTTTCTTTTATTTGTATGTCCACATTGAACGAACAATTTTTCGTTCAATGTGGAGTTATATATAATAACTTAATTCGCTTGTGAGATTGTGACCTCTTCAATCTCCTTGAATCTTCTTCTAGCATTTCTCAACTTAGTCTTCTTGACCTCTTTAATCCCCGTTTGTCCTCAGTATTCTCCTGTCCTCCTTTTGCCATATTGTCTTCCCTTGTTCTTCTGAACCTCATTTCGTCGTCCGTGCCCATCTTTAACCGTATTCTGTTCTTCTTTTCCTCCTCCACCCCCTTTTTGTTCTTGCTCTCATTTACCTCATTTTGCCCCCCTCGTCCTCTTTAACCTGCTTCTGTTCACCTTGTTCTCCTTTACCTCCGTTTATTTTCCTTAACTTTTATGCTTCCCCTTAACCTCCTTCTGATTTTGTCCTTTTTAACATCCTCTTGTCGTCCTTAACTTCCCCTTGTTATATTTCACATTTTGTCCTCCTTAACCTGCTTAACCCCCATTTGTTCTCCTTTCAGACAGGAAAGCATTTCTTCACTGAGACTTTAAACCTCGACATTTTCGAACATTTTCAACAATCACAACCACTTCATTACGTCAATGTGGAAGTAAAATTACGCAACAATAAATTATCAACTATGGGAATAATGGAAAGTGTAAGAGTTCGTCACGATTTACTAACATCCATACAGCGTCTCGAAAGTGGGGATTTCGCCGAAACAGATGCCATCGCACTGTTCCAGCTTGTTCAGAAGTATCACCCCTTCCGTGGGGAGTGACCCTTCGATCGTTTGATACATGCCCTCGGAATATGTGACGCCGCGGGAATTAATTGCGAAGAAATTAACCCCCTCCTGATCGTTAACACTGTTTAATTTGCAGCAGCAGCGGCGCCCGCCCTATGTAACGAGTTAAATAATGACTGCGACAAATATATATTTAATTACTCGCGATTTAATTGAACTTTGTCAGTTCGAAATCGAGGAGCGGTGTGCACGACGCGTCAGGGTCGGCAGGCGCTCTGGATTTAACTCTGAGTTAACTGCTGAACTCATTATGCTTTACCAAAAATTTAATAAAATATTTATTACTCACATTTCATACTTAAGGATGAAAGCTGTAACATTGTTATCGCTTTATCTTACCAACACATGTCAAATTATTACAGTTAATGATTTTCTAGTTTAAAAGTATATTCAGGAGTTCCACGTGGATCTATACTTGGCCCTCTGTTTTTCGTTATATATGTTACGGTTAAAGAAGTTTAAAGAAAGCTAGTTTACAAAATATATAAGCTGTACGAGTATATAGCTGGTTTTAGTAGAATATTGTTTTTCCATTAAAATAACTGATGTGTCTTGATATAAAGTGTCCACAATAACAATCACTTTTGATTAGTTTGTAAACTATCCGTAGAGAGTGGATAAAGCATAACGTAATATAGCTACAGTGCAGCAACAATAACTTTAGGAAAAACTGATATTTTGCTCGTACATTTTGTAGCTGCAGCTGTGAATGCTTCGAGAAATACAGACTGTTATTGTTTGTTTATAGGAGTCTCTTTATATTAATTCGTATTACGTTGTATACGACGTATTACGTCGAAATATATTCGTTGTGTTCAATTCGCGGGCAAGGATATTCTGATAACATAACATATTAACTGTTTTATTGACTTTATTGGCTAATTTGTGATATAACTAGTATTCGTGTTGGTTACTTAACTACATATATGCAAAAGGTTGCACAAGTAAAATGTACAGATGCCTTGCACTCTACCTTACCATATGGAAGAAATCCGCGATTTATCCATGAAAAAAATTTGATTAAACAATTTTCATTCGCCTCTTTGCTAATACATACTGTTTATTAGTTCCTACTTAAGTATTATTGCTATTACTATTTTTTATTTAATATTTCATTATGTCAAGCCTCAAAAATTAATTCGAATAAGGATGCCTTAGCTTACCTGTATCTGTTAGCTATTGTTAGTTTTATATAATTTTTAGTAGACCATTATAAAAACGTGTTCTTTCTTGATTTATTTTGACGATTGGTATCAAAGTGACTATTATTGGACACATATTATGGAGGATGATATAGACCAGAGCTCGCCAAGCGCTGCTCGTTTAGCTCACCATGAATTGTCATCATCGACTTGTGTATATGATTTCTAACAAACTTTCTCGTCGTATAAATGTAAACAGGAAGATGTCATTATAGTGGAAGACAAATAATGGCCACCTACCCTACCGTGCGACCCCCTGGTATAAAACCCAGATAATCAGAACTGATCAATTCTTACACGTCAATTTAGTGCACGATTATCTCTTTTTATTTTAGTTGGTTTGTCCGCAAGCTGTAACGAAGAGTATATGTATTACAAAATGTCTTTTTCATTTTATAATTTCAGTCAGCTACATTTTTGGTTATCAAATTAGAAAAGGAGTACGAACTTATTGGATACTTATTTCGACACCACTGAATGAAAAGCTTAAGGGTACAAATAGACCAGAGTACTCACTTTTCTCAGAACATCGAGTTGCTTTAATATGGAAAAGCTCCTTGAAGATGCTCAAATACTTTTAAAAAATATTATAGTCTTTCGGAGATTAGTATACATTAGTATTAGTATCATCCACGGTACTAAAGACATTATAGAATCAATGAACACTGATATTAGAACATGTTTCTCAAATAAAGGTGAATTAAATACGAGAATGAGGAGTGAACCAATTGAGAACGAAGTCACACATTCAGTCTTCCAGTGGTTACTTCTGCTTCAAAAAATAATATTTAAAGAAATCAATTCCCTTGAACTGATTCAGAACAAGGTTAAACCTTCTTTTTTTGCAAACAAAAAATCACAATGATTGGATAATATATTTTGTCACCGGTTAAATACCGAGAGGCCCAAAAAGAACTTCCGTGCGTGCGAGCGCGTACTCGTGTAGGATAGAGAATAATTGCTAAATCCACCACTGAAATTACCACAGTGCCATCTAGTATGGAAACTGTATCAATTTAAGTTTCGTGTCATTAACAACTTTTTCTGCTCCGAAATGAACGAGAGATGGTTCTAGTGAAGGTGGTTGCAAAATGCAACATGAGAAATAAATATAAGCGACTATCCCTTTCCTTATTGGCAGACCAATATATAAAATAATTCTTATTCGCTATTTAAAACTGATAAGAATAATTGTCCCACGTCTTTATTAAAGTTGTCAAATGATAACAGTAAATGACATCATACGCAACACAGTTTGAAAATCAAACCTGTTCATACAACTATACCCAAGTTATCATTCCTACAAATGCTCATTTTTAATGCGTTCTAATGAGCATTTACTTGTAAATGCTCGTAAAGGATGGTCAGCTACATGTTGTCCTTAACATGCCAGCCGTCGTAGTTATGGCGTGAAATCCAATTTTATCAGTCGATTTATGCCATCTATCACTCCGATCCCTATATATCGCCTCTTTACGTATTCAAAACCGATGAATATTTCATGAAGTTATCTTTTTTCCGCTGCAAAAACTACTCTCTATTGGTCAACAAATTACCGGGAACAATCGTCCGATAAAAATAAATGCGCCGCAGCCGATGATTTATTGCCGCTACCCCTTTTCCGAAATGTCGCCACCGCGACCGGTGAAGCCCGAGCCATCGATCATAATAATAGGAACAAAATTCATAATTTTCGTGCACCGAACGTATATGTAGATTGATGGCCCTAATGACGGGAGTGGACTTAATGCGGTAGCCCGAATGTAAATTCTGCGGCGATCTACAGGTGGTTGGAGATGGCGGGACCACCCGTGCGCGGCCACTGGACAATTCGTCGCGTCGGCGCCTTAGGTCCGGCATACACGGTCCATGTTTTCTTAAATTTTGCGCGACAAGCGCAACATGTCGTTGAGCGGAAGAAAAACAAATCGTGTATGCGTGAAAATTGTCATGCAGTTATCCTAATCGATGATTATGTATATACATACCTGTATATGTAACATCTTGGTTCAATGTCAAAACTTGTTCTGACTTAGCAATGTTCATAAAATCCATAATGAAATTTCGTTATCCACATTCAAAAACGTTCATAAACAGTGGATTTTTCTTTTAAAATTACTCATGAGAAAACACTTAAGCGTATTTAAAAATAATACAAAACTTAGAAGTTTTTACACTTTGAAAAGATTATATTTATTTTTAAATTTGTAAAAGAAGTAAATGAGAGTTAAGAATTCCTCAACTATAAGACTGAAAAATAAATACAGATATTACAAAATTCTCTGAGTACTTTCTAACATGTTTTGCTTCATGCAGTTTTTGAATAAACTGTTACAAATAACCAGGGGTTTTTACAATGAAAGCAATTTTTCAATATTTACACTTAGTTCACTTTACTCTCTTGTACCCACCTGGGGTGGATACTGGAACGTCGACGTAGAAGCAAAAAACTGGATGTTTTCCACGAAACACCGAACTACTATACTTTCCTCGACGCGCGTTTCGCCAACTAAGTTGGCATCTTCGGGAGAAGATTAAAACTAAATTAAAACTAGATTAAAAAAGTTTTAATCTTCTTCTGAAGAATTGCGCGAAATGCGCGTAGTAGTCCGGTGTTTCGTGGAAAACGTCCAGATTTTTGTACCTACCTGTTTATCTTTTTACACTGTATATTAAACATGTATTAAAAACTTAAATAACAATAATACAAGTACTTACAATAATTGAGCAAATAAATATTATTTATCCCTGACCTCCCTGACTTAATTTTTTAGCATTAAATTTTATTTTTTAGCTTTAAGTTTTCACCTTTATTATTTAGTTAATAAAATTATTGTTTTATTTAAGTTATAATCACATCCGTTAAGTGCAGGAATGTACTCGTATACTCGTCAAATATTTGGTACAAGATGAGCCCATTCTCTCCTATAAATGGAAATTTTCGTTTAGGTTTACAAACACTTTCTAAAGACCTTCACGAAACCACCTTTCCCGTCTTCTCACAAATGAGAACAAAAACTTTTTAGGATGTATTTATTAGCAACAGTAGAAATGTTGCACAATCTGTACAATTGCACAATGTATGTAGAGCAGTCTTGCAGAGCGCATTTTGTAAAAAAATATTAGGTTGAACGCTGAAGATGGCGTTGGGTTCATCACAGATTTACGTTGTTTTAGAAGTTCAAAACGCTTTTTGTCGCTGTGTAAATAAATGGTTAAAAGCACCTGCTCCGATGTTTTTTTTTATACCCCCAAATTTCAACATCACCATTTGTTTTTCATTATTTAATAGGCGTTTAATTATTTTTCATTATTTAATTAATTTAGTTTAATAGGGAGAGGAGATGAGAGGGTCGAAGGGGAGTAATTAGATGCAAATAGATCTATAGATAGAATACATTTTTTTATCATAATTTAAGTATGTCAACGAGAGAGCTAATAAAATATACCAATCTACTTCCCCCTATTATGGATATAGGGATGTTAAATATAATAAAAAATATGTAATATATGCATAAAAATTGGTGAAAACATATGTGTACCTGAATGAAAAATCAATTTATTATTTGCGTTTGATGAAGTTTTTATTTGTGCAATATGTAACATAGTCGATTCGCAATATTAACGTGTGTTATAATTATTCACGTGTGTTATAATTTTTTGGAGTAGAAAAGTTCTATCAAATAATTATATCTCTACTCTGATTTTTACTTTGAGATTCAGGTAGTATTGGTAGTCAAAAGTCAAGGACCAATAAAATGTCGAATATGTTAGAGAAACTAAATTGGTCATGGTCAAAAAGATAAATTGGTTCACATTAAGAAGTTATATGACAAGAATTGGTGAGGGTTGAAATCAAGAAGGTCAAACAGAATGAGAAGGACCAATGGGGGCAAGGGGATAAATATATTAATGAAGATAAAGAGGGCAAGGAGGTCAAGATGACAAGAAGGTTAAGAAGGGCAAAATATTAAAAGATGATTAATAAGGATAAAGGGGATAAGGATGACAATAGAAAGTTGAGGAGGACAAGGTCGAAGGCACTTTAAAAAGGACAAAAGGAGGTGAAAGAGGGCAAGGACCAAGGAAGAACAAAGTGAGGGCAAAAGGAGGACAGAATGAGGTTAAAGAAAGCAAATAGAACAAAATGAGGACAAGGGAACATGAGGAGTTTAATGACGGCAAGGTGATCAACATGGTTAGGGACACAAAAGAATGGTGGGAATCCAAGGTGGAGTAGAAGGTTAAAGAAAATGATACCCGGAGCGGTCTAGGAAGCTAAGAGAAAAAATCCTACAAAAGTCAGAGAACAAAGATATGAAAAAAATCCTATGTCAAATAGATCTAAAAATCCAAAGAGGTATAATGGTATTAAAGAAGTAAGAGTTTAAGTGGATTAAGGAGGTCAGATTAAAAACTTCAAATATGTAAAGATGAGAAGTCAAAAAGGCGAAAAAGAAAAAGGAAAATCGTCAAAGACGCCAAAGAGCTCAGAAGGTAAAAAAACCACAAAAAGTATATTGCCCAAAAATATACCAAATATTTTTTTCAAATATTGAGGACCCTGTACATTTTAACATATATGTAGTACACATAAAAGTAAGCCCCACATTTTGTAATTAAATGGCAAAATAATTAACAATTAGATTGTAGAAAGTTCTTAACCTGGGAGTTTGCAATTACATATATATTTCTTAAAATTCAAATATCTTAGAAACTGTTCACGTTACAGATAATAAACGATTATTAGAGTGATATCGAATTTATAAGTAGAAAATAAATGTATCGTAAAAATTACAGCATTTTATTTTAAACAAAGAACGCAGTATTCACTTCCCTTATAGCATGAAGTAACCTTTTTAGTCGCCATTATTGTAGATGTGTGGAGTAGCCCAGAAAACGGTTAGATTAAAATTTTGAGCCCTATATTGCTTGTAGCATTAAACGCATCTCCAAAAGCGTTTATTTGGTGACTGATTGTGAAACATCCTGTATTACTTTATACTTCGCAAGTCGCAGCTGTAATTTGGCATCGGTTATTCATGCAAAATTGACATGACAAAATTCACCTTTTTCCCCCATCTGCCTGACGGTTTGAATTGATGTAAAACGAATCGTGTATGTCCACCTTTACGAGTGGAAGCGATGGGTTCAGGTGTCCAACCAACCGCTTTCGAGAATTCAGGTCCCGGACACCTAATTGCCGGATTTGTCATTTCGATCGTTACGCGTCCCGTTTAAATTAAAATTTTCTTGTACGACAACTAGCTTTCTTGTACAGTTCCGATGATCACCAAATAAATTACAAGAAACGCTCGTTTCGGGTACGGTAACCGTATGTATTTATGTAAATCCGGTGTGTAATAGTCGTGAATAATAAACGCGTTATATAGATCACCGTGTGATTTACTTAATGAGACGCCATTAAATTAACAAAATCGACTGACGGTATTGTTAGAGGTAAATATGTCACCAATTTAAATTTAGATGGCTTTTAAAACTTTACAAATGAATCGTAGTCTTTGAACAAATTTTGAGGGTTTTTATTTATAGTTTACACGGAGTGATAAATTTGCAGTGATTGAGTTTGCAGTGTTTTTCTGTATTTATTTTGCAATTTGTGTCTGATAACCGAATATACGAGGTATGTAAATTAAGTAATGAGACTGGCAACGTAGCGCCCGATCTAGCAACACTGCGAAGACGAGACTTGGGAGGACGGTAGGTTAACATATAATGCACCTTCAGTACAAATTGAATTTGTTAGAGTCAGTTGTTTGTCCTTTGTGACTGTTTTCGTAATCCTATTCTTCTAGTGCGTTTTAAACATGAGTGACATTAATTTTGAGCAACGGTTTGCTATCAGGTTTTGCTTCAGACTTGGACATAGCGCAACGGAAACTTTCTCAAAACTTCAACACGCCTACGGAGACAGTTTCAAGAGCCCAGGTTTTTCGGTTGTTTAAGGCATTAGTAGAAGGAAGAGAGTCGATTGAAGATGAACCACGGAGCGGAAGGCCTTCATCTTCAAGAACCGATGAAAATGTCGATAGAATACGGGATCTTGTGCGTTCAGATCTTCGGCTGACGACAAGAATGATCGGGCAAAAGTTAAATTTGAATCACACCATTGTTCATCAGATTTTGACTAACGAATTGGGCATGAGAAAAATCTGCTTAAAAATGGTTCCAAAAAAACCTTTCTCAAGGACATCAAAATAAAAATGTGTCTTGACTTTTGGGATCGATTCAAAATGATCCCCATTTTATGGAACGTATCAATACTGGTGATGAGACATTTGATGTTTGAGTACGACCCGGAAACCAAGCGCCAAAGCATGGAATAGCACACTTCAAGCACACCAAGACCCAAAAAAAGCGAAGTCGAAGGTCAAATGCATGTTGATTTGCTTTTTTGATAGTCTGGGAATTGTCTACAATGAGTTTGTACCTCCATGCCAAACAGTAAACCAACACTTTTACAGAGAGGTTCTTGAAAAACTTCGAAGGAGGGTCATGCGTATGAAACTAAACATCAAGAACAACTGGATGTTGCATTACAACAATGCGCCTTGTCACATAGCCATTTCAGTAATCGAGTTTTTAGAAAGTAAAAACATTCCTGTGACTCCTCAGCCTCCTTATTCGCTTGACTTGAGTTTTTGTGATTTTTGTCTCTTCCCGAGGTTGAAAAGTCATCTCAAGGGACGTCATTTTGGGACTACAGAAAACATTCAAACGGCTGTAAGCGACCAGTTGAAGGCTATTCCAGTATATGAGTTCCAGCACTGCTATGAGGAATAGAAGAACCGTCTCCAGCGCTGTGTGGCTTCCCGAGGAAGTTATTTTGAAGGAAGCAATACTGAATTGTAAATCTATTTGAATAAAAAAAAATAAAAAAAATCAGTCTCATTACTTAATGTACACAGTTCGTATTATATTTAATATTAAAAAGTATATTCCTTTTTGTATTAAAAAGTAATATTATTTTTATCTTTGAAACTTCTTGAAATACTTTTTCGTCTCCTGTTTTTAGAAAATTGCAATTTTTTAAGAATTGGCTTGATGTTACTTAATGAGTTTATCATTAATTCGACTATTTACTACGTAACGAGTATGTCTGTATGTACTAAGGAACCCATATTTCCTTTGTGTAACTGTAACGAAATCACCGTTGATTTTTATAGTATTTCTGCCCTGGGATTGTGAAAATGTCGCGGATGACTTTCCATGACGTCATCATAGACTTATGATCTACAAGGCAAGAATACGGATGCTGTATGGCCTAGTTCTATACTTAGGGATTAAACATTGTTTTAAAAGTAAATTTAACTTTATCATTTGTGAATAAAATTTTATGAAATAATTGGTGTAAGCTCTATGTGTCTATTACCATCTGTAATGTGTCAAGTTCCTCAGATTTATCTCCCACACTAGAACCTTCTTTCATAATTTTCAAATCACCAAAATTTTGGATATGTAATGACCAGAATTAAACCATTTATTCTTTGTTTCCATTTGTTGGCGGTCCTTAACATTTTCTTATCTTGCTCACTGGGGTGAAACCATGCTTTAACGAAAAAGAAAATTTTGTCAAGATTGTTGTCACTAAGATTAATTAAAAATGATGAATTAAAAATTCTGCTTCACGAAGTTGATCGATTTCGAAGTTGATCAAGTTAAATGGTAGGGAAACAATTGTACCTAAGTTTTTTTTAATAATAATAAAAAATAATGGTTCATAAATGTTTGATATGTAAACAAATAAATACTAATAGAGGATAAACTACTATAGTTGGGGAAAACTGAGTAACAATGTCTGAGTAGTATGAGTACAGCAAACGGTAGGTCTGAAAACCTTGACAATCTGTAATGGAATTAATGCGCTGTCATAAGCTGGGACTCGGTTGGCGATGTATGTGACCCAGGCGCAAACAATCTTCAGCCCATGGCTCCAAGTTGTTTACAGATGGGTCATTCGATTTATTATACAGGTGATATGGGTCATAAAAGTCCAATATGCCATAAATAGAACATCAATGTCAAATAGGACATACGTCATAGAGGTCATGAAGATCATACAGAGCATAAAAGCTACTTACGTCCAGTGGCGTGCCGCAGGTCTTGCATTGCGTGGAAGGTGGGTGGTAGAGGGGCCCTTCATGCATCTAACATCATTCTCGTATCCCAATCTCGTAACCTTGCCCTGCTGGTAAACGGTCGAAGACCATTTGTCTGTAAGATAAGTATATCACAGAACCCAAGTATTCCCATGTTCTGTTGACTTTTTCTTAGAAATTAACTCTTTCAGAAAAATGTGTAATAAAAACCATTCTTCACGAATCAAGATACCTACATATTATTGTCTATTTAGTGGTATCGATTAGCAACGCCTAAAAATGTTTTGAAAAGTTGCTGTACGCCAGATGAAGATTATTCATATGACATTCCATCGAAATTACCTCAAAACTGGTGACTCGCTGTGGTTGAATGACAATATCTTTTCAACAATTGAATCTACTCCTTTTATTATCAAAGGAATTCTGATGTTTTAGAATCTGCATTTTCCATTTTGGAATTAGCGTAATTGTTATTGAAAAATGTTATAATTTATTAAAATGAGTGTTCAAGATGAGAGGCTCAATATAAAAAAAAACTAAATCAACAATCCGCCTTCATTTGAAGCCGTGGTACAAAAATTTGTATTTAGGGAAGCCATTTTTCACCAATTTTGCAAAAGTGACTGTATCTCAAACACCAAGATATCATCAACTCGATATATAAGTAAATAATTTCTTATATATCGAATGAGGACCTATTCGGCAATCCCCTTTTGGCTTGACCTTGCTTTTTGGGACACCCTGTACATTTATTGCAAACAATAAAAAAATAAGTAGGTACCTATCTACATAATAAGGTTTAATTCGCACATTGGAGGGCCCCGTAAAAAAAATTGGAACGGAGACTTTGGCACGCCATTGTTTACGTCATAAAGATCACAAAGTTCATACCGGTCATAAAGGTCACATTAATCGTAAATACCACAAATATCATACATAAAGCTAATATAGGCCTTGAAGGAAATATAAATTTCACACTTTTTCCATGTTTTTAGAGATTTAGTAGACTAAATCCCTTAAAGTAGTGATTCCTTAGGCAGCGTTTTTGTGTCATATTTCTGAAATTAGAAAAATTATTGGAATGTAATTCTCGTTTAAATACGATAAAAATACCTACACTGTTAAAAATTTCTATTGTAATTTTACAAAAATGCGTTGGAAGTATTTTAGCAAAGCAGTTTTGTATTTATTAAATTAGGAGTTTACAAAACATTTTTTTACTGTTTTTGTTTTGGGAAATTACAAAACAAAAGTACTAATATAACTAAACAGATAATAAAATAAGGTTAGTAATTTTATATGACGAACACTGTAATTTTACAAATCAATTTAGTTGGAAATCGTTTGTAAAATGAGAATGTGTAACGTTGATAATACAAATTGTTCAAAGATCATGTGTATTGTTTTTGTTTTGGAAAATTACAAAACAAAAGTACTAATATATCTAAACAGATAATAAAATAGGGTTAGTAATTTTATATGACGAACACTGTATTGAAATTGAATCGCAAATAATGCTTGTAAATCCAAAACGTTTTTCATTAGCAACTAACATGTTTTGTAAAACGTGTATGATTTATACTTAAAATTTGTAAAATTACAACTCATTTTTGTGATTTTCTTTACATGTCTTGAAAAATTACTTGAATTGTATAATAATTTTGCATTGGTATACATTGGTTTGTAATTTTTCTAAACCATTGTTTTGTAAAAATATTTTAATTTCACAAAAAATTTTAACAGCGTATAATATGTTAGGTACTCTAACATAATTATGTGACTTTTCATAGATATTTTAATCAAATAACTCTATATTTGACTCACTTGAAGATCATAGTTTATTCACCTTATCCCTCTAGAAACTCTTCATAATAAATGATATGCTCTTACTGATTTGCAGTGGCGGCTCGTGACTTTTTTTTGGGACGCAAACATATTTTGTAAAAATTGTTGTTTCCTAAATTTTTATGATGGTAAACATTGTCAGTAATATGCCGCATAGTGAGGGAGAAGGATTTCTACTTGGTTAATAAAATATATTAAGTACATTTGTATAACATAATGTACCTAATACTTTATTTTTGTTTTATTGGTACAGCAAAAGCATCGGGAAGGTGTAGAGTTTCCGTCAAATTATTTTACAATTAAAATATAAAAGTGAAAAGTTAAAAGAAGCAGTTAAATAAAATGCGGATTTTTGTAAGGATTGCGTCAATTTAGATTTGACGGGCTGAATTGATCACATTCATAATATTTTGTTTGCCTAAAATATTTAATTTACAAACACAACTAATATGTTCCTGACTGTTTGAATGTGTCAACTGAAAAAGGAAAAGTTTTAAGATTTTATCAAATACAGACTTTGTCCAAGCATCTTCTCCACGATTTGAAAATAATACACACGGCCAACACAATAAATTATTAAAGAACCACTTAGCCATTTGCATTTATCATACCACGTATTAACAAAACTACGAGCCGGCTTACCCTGATTAATTAAAGTTTTACTTTTATCTGGCAGTGGTAGTCTGAAATCTTTAACAAATAATTTATCCTCATAAGATAGGCGACTAAATTTGTACATTATATGATACTCAACAGTATCATTGCAGGTTCGAATATTTATTTGAGTGTCATGACAACCCGTATTGTTATTTTTATGAAACAAATTGCTACACTCGCCAGTTACCTCCATTATAATTTTATATAGTTAATTAAATAAAACGTTCAAATAATGACTTACGTAAGTAATATGGTACACTTTCAATAATGATGACCCTCCTGTACCACTCAAAACACTCTAGAAAACCTGGCAAGAATAACTGCACTTTCCAACGAAAATTTCCAAAACACAAAACAATTAAATATTTTAAATTTTGTAGGTTAGGTTGTTAGGTTCATGAAGTCAAATAACTCGCTTTCTACGCTGTCACGTATGAGATGTGGGATGTGGGCGTGTTTACCTCCGCTATGCAGTTTTTTAAATGCTACTGGAGTTAAGGGTTAAATTTGTTAGCAACACAGGTAGTTGCGAAGCGGTCTATTCCGCATAAATACATATGTGAAAACATTGGCATCGGAGGGTTGCCACCACGGCGATAGATTAGGCGCTGGGGCGTTTATGAATGCTAATATGTCGGAAATAATAGTGCAGGAACTCCTTATATATGAAATTAAAAATGAAAAGTAATTAAAGTATTATAGGAAGTACATTAAATTTTAATTTTATCAAATAGAATTAAAGTATGGTCGGTTTAAAAAAAAACTTATTTGTAATTTTCACAGGGGTGGCACTGCCTCTTCTGCCTCCCCTGACGAGCCGTCACTGCTGATTTGGACCATGCTTACTGCGATAAGAGCGTCAGCACAAAAACGGGCTGCTGCCGGCCGGACGGCACGGCTAGGATCACTTTCGCCCTCAATAAGACATCGCCGGCGACGTATTGGACTCATCAATGCGACTCGTGACGGCCGGTCGTGAGGCTGCATCGCAGCGGCCGGCTCGCGATTAATATATTCCAAGATGGCCTGCCGTATCACGTTGGTCACGTAGTCGACGGCGGAGATGCGGTTTTTCTCTTGTTTCCCCCTTTTTGCGTCCCTAACCGACGTAATTTATAAGCAGTAATGAAATAAGAGCTGGGAATATTTTGCCGTTTCCGAGGGGGATCATGCGGGGAGGCAATTTTAAGGTAGTTTCAGCTGTACCGGGTGGGCAAATTTCGATGTTTTTATAGGGTATCTCGGTAACTGTAAGGGCTATGGAAAAATGAACCCACCTTTCCCGACCTCTTTTTTTCGAGATAAATTCATTGGTGAAAACCAGAATTTGCTATATCTTTTCGTTTTATAGTTTGTGGGGTCTATGATGAGTGTTTATGCGGAAACAGTTAAAAATTTTAATTTTTTGTATAGGTATACTTACTTTGTTTTTTTCTTTGCAGGAAGAGTAAGTTTCTATAGTAACACATTGTTACAACAATGTTTTAATAATAATAACTGTTGCTATGGAAATTTACTCCTGCGAAAAGTAACATAAATACATAGTAACAGTCGTATATAGTGAATGGTATATTAAACTTAAATAACTAATTATGACATATTAGTGACTAATTAATAATTAATTATAACATATTCATAACAAGAAAGTTTAACACACTTAACAATCAAATTTGTAACAAATAATGTATGTAAAAAATACGATACAATATATTTTACAAAAACAAAACTAGAGATTAAAAAAAAAATACGAGCATGATTATTTACCTAAAGTTTTCAAATTGTCGTCCGTTGTTTGCGATGCACAGTTCACATCGCTTTGAAACACTTTTTGTTGCATTATAGATGTGAATATTTGAAACGGAATTCAGACAGTCTATAAGATTTTCTCTCAGTTGAACCAGTGTATTATTTGTCTTTTTGTATAAATTGTCTTTAATGGTTCCCCAAAAAAAGAAATCTAACGGTGAGAGATCTGGCGACCGAGGAGGCCACTTTACTGGCCCATTGTTCCCTATCCATTTCTCCCCAAAATTAGTATTTAATAATTCCGAGATTAAATTAGTATTATGGGGTGGTACCCCGTCTTGTTGAAAAAATACATGTCGTCTTTCGTTAAGTGGCAAGTTGTCTAAAAATTCTTCTACTATGTGGTAGTTTATCATATTGTAATACCGTTGACCATTTAAATTGGCATCATAAATTTGGTAAGCTAAAATGCGGTTATTATATAGGGCACACCATACACTAAAACCGAAACGTCCTTGATTTTGAACATCAACAGTCTGATGAGGATTATCTTCAGACCAATAATGTTTGTTGTGTCGGTTGAAAATTCCGGCACTACTTACGTAACTTTCATCTGTCCAAATGATATTTTTAAAAAATAATTGGTCTTGCTCAATTTGTTGTAGGTACCAATTGCAGAAATCCAGTCGGCGTTCAGGATCAGTTGGAAGGAGCTGTTGTTGTTTCCTTATTGTATAAGGTCTAAATTTGTGTTTTTTTAAAACTGAAAGTGCTCTTCGTCGCGATATACCAGACTCTGCTTCAATTTGCCTACTTGAAATTGAAGGATTTACGACTACCATACCAACAACATTTATGGCAATATCCTCAGCATCTTGAATACGATAATTTTTTGGTCTTGGTTTATTAAATCCTCCGTATTCAACGAGGTTTTCTTTTAGTCTACCAAAGATGGACATATTAGGTTGTCTCCTTTCAGGGTAGCGATTAAAATATGCTTCCGATGCAGCTTCAGAATTATATCCATTTTGAATAAAACACTCTAGCATATTAAACTTTTCGTAATTTTGATACGCCATCGCGCCTTGTCAATTTCTTTAATCGAAACTTTAAAACTATAATGCAAGCAAAAACCAAACATAAACAATTAATCAAACAGTAATGTGTAACTGTGTATTTACATCCCAATATCCAACTGTTCTGTTTTCAAAATGACAGGCGCCTACTGTGCAAAATCATTGAAATTACTATACTGTCCTTTATTAGAAAACATATGTTTTTAACTGTTTCCGCATAAACACTCATCATAGACCCCACAAACTATATATCGTTGTAAAGAGAAAAAAATCCTCTTTTTAGCTAAATCATAGCCAACTATGGTTTCCATTTGAAAAAAATAGAAGTTTATGCCATAACTCGAAAACTACACAAGATATAAAAAATCTGTTAAGGAAATCCTATTCTACTTAAAAAAGTGCCTGTAGAACGTGCAAACAGATTTCTTCTAATTATACAAACAACCGAGTTATCGACACCAATCGAAAACTCAAAAAAAATCAATTTTCGTTTACAACTCGAAAACGAAAAGATATAGCAAATTCTGGTTTTCACCAATGAATTTATCTCGAAAAAAGAGGTCGGGAAAGGTGGGTTCATTTTTCCATAGCCCTTACAGTTACCGAGATACCCTATAAAAACATCGAAATTTGCCCACCCGGTACAGCGTCGCGTCGTCTTTTAAATTGTCTTCGTATAGAACATTTCAGTTTCAATAACCAAGTAAGTATTTCAGTTTGGGACAGCCAGTCTTACCGATAGTTAATTCAATATTCGAAGACTTGCTCATGAGATATTTTAATAATTTATTACCCATAAATCACACGCGCGGATACAGATTGATTCAAAAATATGAGAACAAATATTAGTGGCAGATACTACTTCAAAGATAAACCGACACGTGTTTTTTTATTTCGCTCTAAGGTCGTTCATAACAGTATTGCAGACCTCCAAAAGGAGGCGGTAGGAACAAGTTTTCTTCAAGCTACAAAACTAACACATTTTTTAAAATATAATACAAGTGTATCAGAATGTATTTTGTAAAAGGAATGCAGAGAATGATTTGCCACACCTACTTTTCGCTTTATATTTATAAGCATAAACTAATGATTAACCTTACTCTTTATTAATTCGAGAATTGAACAGACTAATTGTTTCACTATTAGACGAGGTTTATGATACTTTAAATGAAGAAGTTCATTTTATTAGACCGAATATTTTCCGAACCTCACACGTTACTTGGGAGAAACGTCTGACTTTTGAGCGCAAAACAAATTTCGGTATTAATTGCTATAATACTTTATATTTTATGTCGTAATAAAATGTGGTCTAGCTTATATCAGTTCAATTTATAAAAAGGGCGACAAGAAACGGTGTAAAAACTACAGAGGGATAAGCGTTACGAGTTCGATGGGGAGGTTGTACGGCAGAATACTGAAAGAAAGAATAGAAAAAAGTATCATAGAAATAGAAGAGCAAAGTGGCTTTCGAGCAGGAAGATCCTGCGTTGACAATATATTTGTTCTGCAACAAATAATAGAAAAAAGAAAATCCAGGAATCTGCCTACCCATCTGGTGTTTGTGGATCTGGAGAAAGCACAGGACACGGTCCCCTTGAAAAAACTTTTTGAGACACTGACGAAGATAGGCCTTAATAGAGTGTACGTAAGAGCCGTATGGAATCTTTATGTAAACTCACAGAGTGTCGTAAAGATTGGAAATGCCACCCCAACCCCCTTTTCCGACAACAAAAGGCCTAAAACAGGAATGCATGCTGCATCCCTGTTGCAGAAGATCCAGAACTACAAATTCATGAAATTAAGAGATGTAAAGAATTCAAATACCTAGGAACTATAATTTAGGTAGAGGGGACAACAAAAAGGGATCTCTATAACAGAACACAGCAAGGGAAAAGGGCTATACGCACACTAAATTCTCTATTATGGTCGAATAAATTCAGATTAAAAACAAAAATGACGATCTACAATGCTATTGTAGAACCGATTTTAACATATGGAAGTGAGTGCTGGCAGCTTTCCAAACAAGACAAAAAGAAAATGACACAGTCGAAATTGACTATCTTCGAAGAGCCTGTAGAACATCGAATTTGGCACGGAAGCATAATAAATAGTCGCATACAATATGAAGAGGCCAACATCTGATTACCCCATATAGGGCGTTAATGGCAGACATGTCATGTTATTTTTTTTTTAATTATCTTCTTTTTCCGTAGAGGAATTTCAACCCAGCCTATGACTGTCATGCGCAATTTAATTCTCTACAGAAAAGGTATACTCGTTCAGAACGCGAAAAATTCCCGTTTTCGATAAAAAAGAAAAAAAGAACTGAATATATGACTTTCGCATATTCACACTAAATTAAAAAAATAATAATAAGTTGGCCAGGAAAACAATGATGTAGATGACATTTCCAAATTTAACAGTTTCTAATAAAAACTTGAGTTGTATATTTTTTGGTTTAAGCATTTTGTGTGAAAAGCCAGTAGTACGGATAACAGATTCATACGTATCTATAACATAATAGGTACTCAAGACTGTGTAAAATAATTCAGCTGTCAGTACCTGGAGATTGTTAAATAGGACACTTATCACAGTCAAGTGTATGGCGAGTATTGAAAGAAAATAGTTTTATTTTTCCTGTCCTACTACTTTCATGCAAGAGTTGCTTCCACAAGATTTTAGAAATACGATAAATTTTTGTCGATAGTTTAGAAATTATTACGAACAAGAACACGATTTTTTTCCTGCAAAAAATATATTCTGTGACGAAAGTTTTACTAGAAGAAGAATTCTGGAATTCTGAACAAACATAAGAATCATACGAAGGCAGAAGAAAATCCACATATTACACAATGTGGGCATTATCAAAATTAACTTAGGATAACATTTCAATGGACAAGTGTATGCTACCCCCATAGACACAGTAGAAGAATTAAGAGAAAAACGTCTTTCTCCTAATTCTTCTACTCGAATGGGAGAACATTAAAAACAATAGTCACAGTATTATGCCACGCGTGTGTTTTAATCTGAACGAAAAAAGGATTGATGCATGCCTTAGAAATAACGGTGGTCATTTTGAAAATAACTTCATTTGTCGAAATAAGTATTATTTAGTGTTTATTATTAAGGTTTTGTTATTTTCCTTATTTATTTTGCTTGATGTTTTGATTTGTCTATTCATTGAATAGTTTGTGTATTCATTAAATATTCAACTATGGTTTTAATCTCGACTTAGTTTTTTATCTGAGTTATTTGCATTTTTTATAGTGGGTTTCCTTATGTAAGCAGGGCAAAAATCATTATCGGGTTAAAATCATTAATTTCGGCATACTCTCATTACTTGGCATAGTCTTAGACACTTAGCTATAATAACTCGCACATTCACTGAATCAAGAACATAACGAAAATATCACATATTATTTATTTATTTATTTAATTTATTTATTTAATTATTTATTCATTCATTTCAAAATGCATGTGTCAAAATGCGAAAATCATTCAATCAGTTTTTTTTGTTTTTTTCGAAAACGGTGCATTTTTCGCACTCCGAACAAATACCTCACATTATCTAGCCTGGATTGAAATTACTCTATGGAAAAAGAAAATAATAACATGACATGTTTGACATTAACGTCATGTATGAGGTAATCAAATACTGGCCCCATATCATATGGGGCCAGTATTATATCATATTATTTGGGACTATTTATTGTACATCTGTACCAAATTTGAACCACGCCTAGTCGGTGGTTTTGAAAATATTTGAAATAAACTTGTTCCAACCCCCTTTTGATGGGCTGCAGTACTGTTAAGAACGACGTTAGAGCGAAATAAAAAAATACCTGTCGATTTATTTGTGATGTAATATCTGCCATTAATTTTGGGTCTCTTATATTTTTAATCACCCACGTAATCCACTAAAATATATAATGATATATTTTTTATGGTAATGCATATTTACTGGCCTATGTTTCAGGATCTTTCCCACATGGTTTGATTATACTCCTGAGTGAGTTTCTGTTGCTTTAAATATACAGTCTGCCCCAAATTGATTTTGCGTGTATTGGTATCTCGGCTACTGTTGGAGATATAGAGGTGATTAGAAAATGTCTCATATCTTTTTAATTATTGAACTTGTCATATTTTAGTGAGTACACTGTTAGGGCACTTTTTTTAAGGTGCTTTCGTTGTCGTTATCAAAATATGTCTGTTGCCTTTTGTTCCAGAGTTAATGTCATTACATTTTTCTTACGGGCGCCAAATTCGATTGTCATACAGGAAAATAATATTATTATGGAGTTTATAAGGCAGTACTGAATGGTACAACGAATTGGAGAACCAACATGAACCTGAAAAGAATGATGGTAATTGGTCAGACGATATCGAGACTGAAATGGTAGGCAATGAAGGTTACACTTTGGAATATGCCGCCTTGGAGCAAGAAGCATATAGTGAAAGTCATCATCATGAAGAAGACAGTTCAGTGAAAAACGACGAATATTACAGTTGTAAAGACAAGACCACAAACTTGTATCTCACTCCAAACTCGAGACTTATTTCATTAATAAATATATTTCTTATATGTTGCGAACATTGTGGCGCACACTGACAAAGGCATTTGACACCGTCGAACACAATGAATTATTAAAAGCCTTAGAAATTGCAGGAATCCTTGGTATTGCTCATGATCTATTAAAAAAGTTATTTACGCGAAAGAAAACAGTGTGTAAACATCAATGGTACTCTCAGTGAATTTCGTACTGTTGATTTTGGTGTCCCACAGGAAACAGTGTAAGGATCATTATTTTTTTAATGTTTACTTAAACGATCTATACCAACAAAATTTAAAAGGTGAAATAGTAAGTTTCGCTGACGATACAGCCATCTCTTATCAGAATTCAAATTGGAATTCACTGAGGGATACCACTGAAGAAGGATTTAAGTACGTTGTATCTTATTTCACTAGTAAGTTGCTTACTGTAAACTTCGGTAAAACATTTTTGTTCCTTTTTCATCTTATAGCAATACGTTATCTTCATTTAACGAACCTAATATACAAATTGACAACATAGAATTTAGTATAGAACGAGTTAATAAGATCAAATATTTAGGAGTGTACATAGAGTGTCACTTAAAATGGGAAGAACAAGTACTTTATGTTATGATGAGATTACGTATAATATCTTATAAATTTAAAAATCTCTCAAACATATCGCAAATGAAATTCCTTAAAATCCAGTATTACGCGTTTGTGGAATCTCATCTTACTGTTGGGTATATAGCTTGGGGATCTGCAACTATGATTTCATTAAATAACCTACAAAAAATACAAAAATTTATATTAGAAACTACGCACAAAAAGACTAAAACTTATCCCTCATAAAACATATACCGTGAAACAGCTATTTTGAATTTGTATCAGTTGTCTGCAATGTCAGTATTAGTTATGCAATGCAAAGATAAGAACGAGCAGTCTCAGATCCAACATGCCGACAATACTCGCTACAGGACTGAGGCTATCATTGTACCACGAGCAGAAAAAGTTAAAAAACAAAAAAAGTTTTACTTACCTGGGTCCTAAACTATACAACGAATTACCTACATATGTAACAAACAACTGAATATATGTATGTATGTGCATGTGTATTTATGTATGTGTATATGTATGTATATGTACGCATGTGTGTATATAGTATGTATATTATATATTATTTTTGCTATATTATTTTATTTCGGAAATGTTTTCTTTTTGTTTTTGTTTTAGAATTATACTTAGTAGGAAGATACTATTTAAATATAAAACTAATTGTATCACTGTATTATAAAAAATGTTGAAATTAATTTACTATTAGGTTACTCCAACAGTTCAATTTATAAATTTTCATTATTATCTAAATAAAACAAAATAACCATGTCCAAGGTTAACTTAGTGATTTGTTTTCTTTATTTACAATATATAACACTTTGTAAACAACAGAATAAACAACAAAATATAATGAATATGTAATGTATACATATATAATGTATATGTATAGGGTGGCCCAAAAAAATATAATATTTTTTTCGTGTCTTAAACCCCCCCTTAAAAAAATCATCTCAAAAAAAATAATTTTTACAGGTCGCTCAAGATTTTTTAAAAATTTCCAAAATCGTCAAAAATTGAATTTTTTATTTTTTATTTTTTTCCTCGTTATGTTATTATTTTGTAGGTTGAAAAAAATGTCGATTCTGAAAATTTGAAATCAATTTTTTGATTTCTAAAGGTCACACATTTTTTTTACTTTTCAAAGACACTACCTAAAATGTTTTCGAGCAATGTCTAAATATAAATATTAACGAACTATTTTTTTTTATTGAATTTGACGTACAAAAGAATAGAAAGAAAACACGAGACAATTAAAAAAATTATAAATATTTGGTACTTACAATGTGGTAGTCAATTTTGTCTCGGGATTTTTTTTAAGTGTCTCGCGTTTTATTTATATTCTTTTTTTACGTCAAATACAATAAAAAAATAATTAGTTTGTTAATATTTATATCTAGATTGTTCGAAAACATTTTAGGTACATTACTTTGAAAAGTAAAAAAAACATGAGTTACCTTTAGAAATTAAAATATTGATTTCAAAGTTTCAGAATCGACATTTTTTCAACCTACAAAATTATAACGAGGAAAAAAAATAAAATATAAAAAATCCAATTTTTGACGATTTTGGAAATTTTTAAAAATCTTGAGCGACCTCTATTTTTTTTTTTTAAGGACGCGTTTATAACATGATATATTAATATATTCTCACACGAGACACGAATAAAAAAAATATTCCATTTTTTTGGGCCACCCTAATGTATACGTATACCTACAATTCATAGGTATTTAAAAATAGTCATCCACTCGTCCAACTTTGCGAATGAAGCAAATAACAAGTATGCTCTCATTTCGCAAGCGAAAATACACCCACACAACTAGGCCGCAAGATATATTGCCACACTTTCGTCGGAGCCATCACCCAGAACTCTGTCCACAAATAATAAATATCAAGGGAGGGAAGAATGCACGTGTTTACGTCTAAAGTCTCCAGTATTTCAGCGGGCCTCACGGTGACATCTTAATTAATACAGCGGGAGTTCCAACGTGTTATCGCCGTCTTATGCCAAGAATCCGACAGTTTTAACAGAACAAAACGTAGGCGCGAGATATTAGGAAGATAAATCAATGGTTAATTTTGGACCAGATGTTTAAAATTTATTGTCAGTTTAGTGTGGATATATTGCCGTGCTCCACCGAGATAATCAGCTAATTACTATTATCGCTAGTATAGCCTTACAACGAGGCCGAACGAGTGTCATAACGGAAGTTGGCTAATTATACAGTGAGGTCAATGTTAATTGACATGATTTCCAATTTTAATTCTAAGGGCCATAGTGAAAATTAATTTATTGTACATAAAAATAATTTTATAATAGTAGGACCGTAAATTAACCCATTAACGCCCAAACGGACACAATTTTTCGTCCTTTTTGGAGCGTCAATCTCGAAGGGAAATTAATGAATTCACTCAATAGAAACCACTTTTCCTCATGTTTTCGGATGTGATCTTTCGATTTCCGGGAATTCCGACCCCGGAAATCGAAAGATCACATCCGAAAACATGAGGAAAAGCGGTTTCTATTGAGTGAATTCATTAATTTCCTTCGAGATTGACGCTCCAAAAGGACGAAAAATTGTGTCCGTTTGGGCGTTAATGGGTTAATATAATGAACCTGAGAAAGTGCCGACATTTTTTGCAGGTATCGTATCAACGCACCAACCAACTTCAAGGAAAATACGAGGGGGTACCCAAAAATAACCGGAATAGCATCGCCGTGGGCGAAGCTTGTGTAGTACGCATTTCTGCCGCTTGGCGTGTATAGCGCAACTCATTGCCAGTTTAGTGCCGCCTGTATTGCCTACCTGGCTTGTTCTGTTCATCTGCAGTGATTGTTTTTGCTAGCGCTGTTTTGTTCTTGTTTCGTTTTTTATGATGGCAAGTTTAAGTGAACAACATGCAGCTGTGAAATTTTGTTTTCTACTCGGCAAAAATGCTACTGAAACTGTTTTAATGTTGAAAAGAGCTTACTAAGATGACGCTATGGGAAAAACTCAAGTGTACGAGTGGTTTGCTCGGTTTAAAAATGGCGACATGTCGATGGATGACAAACCTCGTTCTGGACGTCCATCAACTGCCCGAAACAACGAGTGTTGAAAAAAATTCGAGAGCTTGTGCTCACAGACCGTCGACAGACAATTGATCAACTGTCAGAGATTAGTGGGTTATCTTGGAGCTCGGTTCAGCTAATTTTAACCAAAGATTTGGGAATGAAAAGGGTTGCTGCCAAGTTTGCTCGACAAACAAAGCAACAGTCAAGCCAATGGAAAAGGCCATGGTCACCCCGTCCAAAAAAATGTCGTCAAATCAAATCAAACATCTAAGCAATGTTGATTTACTTTTTTGATGCCAAGGGCGTAGTTCATTCAGAGTTTGTTCCCCCAGGTCAAGACCATCAATCAAACCTTTTATTTGGAAGTTTTAAGAAGATTGCGCAACAGTGTTCGTCAAAAAATACCCGATTTGTGGCAGACGGGAGACTGGTTCTTACTCTTCTGACCTGGCTCCGTGCGACTTTTTCTTATTTCCACGCATGAAAAGGGGCATGAGAGGACACCGATTTGACAACATTGAAGAGGTCAAAAAACACAGGGAGGAGCTGTCAGCCATTTCTAAAAATGACTACAAAAAAATGTTCCGAACAGTGGAAGCACCGATGGGACAAATGTATTAGTTGTAATGGAGGGTATTTTGAAGGGGATAAGGTTGTTTTGTAAAAAATTTGAAAATATATAGCATTTAAAAAAATAATTCCGGTTATTTTGGGTACCCCCTCGAATTAATGAGACGAAAGTTATTCTGTAAAGTTAGGCTGGGCGCACACCGGTTAGACAAGGCACTTAGACCGGTTAAACAAGACTTAGCTAGTAGTTACTTCAAAATTAACGAATATATCTTAAAGAATGTGCATCTGGTTTGGAACAACTTTGGAATACTTCTTTAAGTGCGGAAATTTTAATATTCAAAAGTCCTCAATGACTAATTTATACAGGATAAGACAGTGTACATCTTTCGACACAGCATATGTACAGTACGACAAAGCGTATCTGCGCATATACTCCTCCTGTAGAGTTACATATGTGCCAAACCGTACGTCCGGAAGCCGCAGCATGCCCAATCCATGTTCAAGCAGTCGGCAGCCGACCATCTGCGTGACCCATTCCACACCGCCTTCCCTTCCACATTGAACTTTTTTTAGCTCGTAATATTTGCTATATCCAAGTTATCATGGGCCAACCCAGTATATTTCATCTACTAGTAGATGCTTCTATTCACTGTAATTTTATCTAAACAGGAAGTCTAAATAATGAGTATCTGGTAGTGCTTACTACTAAATAACTGCTAATACCAACTCTGGAGTTTCGATGAACAATATATAGGTATATAATAAAATATTGTTCATTTTCAGTTTTCATTTTCAAGTTCTGGGATCCTGGAGCGTCCAAAGCTGAACTATACATGTCATGCCCACTTTTTTTATGAGATTGGATTGTAACTTTTAAATCGTTAGTTTAAAGAGTTAGTAAGTCGGATAAATTAAGGGAAAGGTTTAGGATTACTGTTTGTGTGATTTGTTCAGGTTTCCAAACTTACCAGTAGTTTTGCAAAAATCTCTGTTTTAATCTTCTCCTGAAGATGCCAACTTGGTTGGCGAAACGCGCGTCGAGAAAAGTGTAGTAGTTCGATGTTTCGTGGAAAACGTCCAGTTTTTTGTTTCTACGCCGAAGGTTCCAGTACCCAATCCAGGAAAAATCTCTTCTTTTTCACACAAAGGTTTCCTTGATCTTATTATTATATTCGCGAGTGTTTGTGAGATTTTGTAATTTTATTTAATAAACAAAATGCATATTAAGTTTTGAGAAATCTAGACGGGCATTAACGTTCATGTGTCTAGAATAGACCCTAGTGGCGACGATTGCAGTAGTCCAGTGATCAATTGGACCAGCTGAATATACTCAGTCATGAAACAGACATAGCAAAGAAACTGAGACTATTTTAGTAAACCTACAAGACCACCATAAACAGACATGGAACATTGATTACTAAAATAAGAGTAAGTTATTATTGTTTAATATTATTAGAGTACAGTGAAATGTCAGCAGGCATTGAAATAGCGATGGGATTATGTACAAAGGAAAAACAGACGGAAAATATGGAAATCTGATTCGAAGTTAATAATGATGATTCATTTATATTTCCGTTTTAATTCATCGCAATAATATTATACCTGAGAGTCTAGAAGATGAATTATATTAATGTGGGTTAACACTTAATAAGTCGGTTAATAAACACTTTTAACTTGAAATTCAATAACTTAATTTGACAGCTGACAGTTCAACCTTCATTTAACAAAATAAGTAATCGATTTGGTCGCGTCGTTTGGTTTTTACATGAAGTTGAAAATGAAAGAAAAAAAATATCATTTTTCGGCATATATTGCTTTTTTATTTCCGCAAAGGGAAGAACGCAAGGCACGCCTGTGAAAAATTGCATAAAGTTTACGGTGACAATGCCCTACAAGAGCGTCAGTGCCAGAGATGGTTCACCAAATTCCGTGCTGGTGACTTTGACGTCACCGATGCTCTTCGCTCCGGAAGGCCCATGGAGGCTGACGGCGACCAAATAAAGGCACTGATCGAAGCAGACCCACATTCTACCACTCGTGACATTGCGGAGATACTAAACCTTCATCATTCCACCGTTCACGGTCATTTACGGAAGCTGGGATTCATCAGCAAGCTCGATATATGGGTTCCTCATGAACTCAAAGAAATTCATCTCACCAATCTTATAAATATCGCCGATATTCACCTCAAGCGCAACAAAATAGATCCGTTTTTGAAGCGCCTGGTAACAAGCGATGAAAAATGGATTGTTTACAACAATATTCGACGTAAGCGATCGTGGTGCAGTGGAAGCGAGCGAGCCCAAACACAATCCAAAGCTAATCTTCACCAGAGGAAAGTTATAGTCTCAATATGATGGGATTATATGGGCGTGGTGTTTTTCGAGCTTCTACCGCGGAACCAGACGATCGATTCTGATGTGTCCTGTCGCCAACTGAATGATTTGAATACATCTCTTGCGGAGAAGCGGACAGAGCTCATCAATCGCAAACGCGTTCCACCACGATAACGTGGGATCCCATACAAGTTTGATGACTCGTCAAAAGTTGCTGCAGCTTGGATGGGAAGTCTTGCCTCATCCTTCTTACTCACCGGACCTTGCCCCATCAGATTACCATTTGTTTCGTTCCTTGCAGAACGACTTGAATGGTAGATCGTACGATTCTGATGAGGCCATCAAAGAGCATCTCACCCAGTTCTTCGCTGGAAAAGAGCGGTCCTTCTACGAGCGCGGAATCATGCAGCTCCCAGAAAGATGGCAAAAGATCATCGATGAAAATTGGAATAACATCGTTGACTGAACTGTGTTCTATTATTAACAAATGAGCCTTGAAAATCATCCAATAAATCGTCATGGCTTTTCCGACAACCCATATTTGTAATTAAATTAATAAAATATTCTGAAATACTTATATCAACATAGTATCAATACACAATATATTGTCAATTTATACTTACACATATGTATTTTGTTCGTTACATCGAACCAATATTTACACTCGTAGGTACACCTTATTTTCGTGTGTCAATACCGAAACTAAACTGGGCCAATAGTAAGTAAGTAAACCACGAAAAGTTGTAACCTCAGGAAGGACAGCATTTGAATGCATCTCAGGCAAGATGTTGATAGTCTACGATATAGGTCAGGCGAGAATCGTCCGGTCCATAACATATTTAGCCAAAGGCATGTTTAGCTTACATATTTTGTACATGACTCCCATACGAATTTCCGTTTACCTACCATCTCATATCCCTTTCATACGGAGTCTGAAATATGCCTCTGGTGTGCTTGACTTAACACTATTGATCTGCAATTTAAATATAATCAGTGTAATGTTGTAGAGAAAATTTTGCATTACTTCCATATACTTTTAAAGTTAAATTAAAAAAAGAAACGAAACTTAAAGAGCTTGAGATTTCTGTTTTCGTTAAAAAGTAGTTTTAAATTATTGTTATTTTTTTGAACATATTATAAAAACTTTCGCATAATATTCATAATTCAACTGTAAAAAAATGGTGATTGATTCTTAAGACGGCACTTATGTCTTTGTTTTAATATTAAAATCAAACAGTATTCACTAATGATACTAATAAAAATTAGTCCAAGAGTTTACACTATATCACTAATGTGAACAAAATCCAAAGTAAGAAATTGTCACATGACCAGTCAAAACCTGGTCTGCAACCCTCTTTCAGCTTGACTTTGCGTTTTCAGACACCCTGTACATACAAATATTAAAATATTTGCCAACATACGCAATGCTAAATTGTGAACAATTTTAAATTGTTTCTAGTAATTTTAGTTTCAATTCGAAATTAAGTGAGATAAAAGTTGCTCTGAACATTACAACATTCGTTATCATAAATTCAAAATTGGATTAGAAAAGTTATTTATATTAAACTTATATTATTTAAAAAAAAAAATTAAAACGCACAGAAAAAACAAAATAAAAGAAATAATTCAGTGTCTACTATGACAATATTATTTGTATCATTTGCTAATATTTCTTTATTTTTAACGCCTTATAGGCTACCTGCGTATCTCATGTAAACTACTGACGCGCCATCTGAGCCACCAGAATTATGAACTTTTAAATAATTACTATTCGCAGCTGTATTAAA
Source organism: Aromia moschata (assembly GCA_029963805.1). NCBI lineage: Eukaryota > Metazoa > Arthropoda > Insecta > Coleoptera > Cerambycidae > Aromia > Aromia moschata. Next base: position 62,685 of record JAPWTK010001136.1, read on the forward strand.
GTTAATTATTTGTGAAAAGTGGTTATGATTGTTCAAAAGTGGTACTGATTATTCAATTAATCAATGTGATTTTCAATTAATCAAAGTCGATAGTCTACGAAGATTTAAAAAAAGTTTGTCAAATGTTTAAAATTCAAATTTTTTTGTCAAATGTTTGAAAAAAATAGGCGATCATTTGAGGCTGGTGGAGGGATTTGTTGCTCCTGCTCCTGTTCGTGTCCGGGAAATATATAAAAAAATTAGCTCGCAATTTTTCAGTTCATAACTCTTAACAATTTGACACACAACAAGAACAAGCAGCTTCTCCATTCATATTTCACAGCTAACGAGAGATCATCTAACAGTTGCGAGTGATGGCGGGCAGATAGCGCTGCCGGCGTTACGCATTTAGCCCGTAGACAAATAGTAAATATTTATCAGCAATGTGTATTGGAACTTTTCATTAAAAACAAACTTCAATAATGAAGATACGCGATAATGAAGTTATTAAATGGCATAATTAATGGTAGAATTAAAACTAAAAGCCATATTCTATATTTGGTAACTCAGCTTTAAATTTTACAGTGTGGAACAGCGTGGAATAAATTCAATAGCTCCATTATTATGCATTGATTTAGAAAATTCTGACATGTCAATTTCTAATTCTAAGATGACATCTTGCGACGTAAAAATGTCATTCCTAATTTCAACCCCCTTCAGGTGACAACTACAATCTCTAAATTTTCAAATTGGAAGTATGAGTAGGTGTTTGTGATACTTCATTTGAAATGTCTTTTCATTCTCTATTCAAAACTGCTATGGTTTTAAATTTTATTGCAGAAATTAACAAGGAAAAAAGTTTCTCCAGCGTAGGAAATTCGTTACATTAAAATAAAAAACAAATCATTATTAATACAGCAGATGTTCAAAATGACGTATATAGAAATATCTTCTAACGTCAGTTAACATCTGCGGGGTAATCGACCTAATTGCAAGTGTTGTTCTTCTTCTTAAGTCAGCTAAATCGTCGGGTTTGGTTTTGTAGACCATACTTTTTACATATCCCCATAGGAAGAAGTCTAACGGTGTGAGATCAGGTGATCACGCAGGCCATTATACAGAACCACGTCTCCCTATCCAGCGATTTGGAATGATTGTGTGGAGATATTGCCGGACATTGACTTCGTAATATGCTGGTGCACCATCCTGCTGGAACCATATTGCATTACCTGGAAGTTGTGGGTTTCCTTCAGCTGGATACAAGTTTGCCATCGTCGGTACAACATTATTTTGGAACAGCGCTAAATAAGTTTCTCCATTCAAATTACCGTCAGTGAAAAAGGGTCCAATGATATTTTCTCCAATTGTCAAGCAAAAAATTGTACGTATTTATTAGTAAGTTGTGTTACTTATAAAAGTTTTATTTCAATGTAACGAATTTCCTACGCTGGAGAAACTTATCTTTTTTTCTTGTTAATTTCTACAATAAAATTTAAAACCATAGCAGTTTTGAATAGAGAATGAAAAGACCTTTCAAATGAAGTATCACAAGCCCCTACTTCCAATTTGAAAATTTAGAGGTTGTAGCTGTCACCTGAAGGGGGTTAAATTTAGGGGTTAAAATTAGACATTGACGAGTCTCAGGATTTTCTAAAAAAATGCACAATAATGGAGCTACTGAATTTATTCCATTTGGCTGTTCCACACTGTATATTATGTGTATTTTCTTCTTTCAACAACGTCATGACGACAGCAGCTTTAATTCACAGCCAAACTTGCGCGGTCCCCATTACGTTTTGCTCGTTATAACCTGCGTGGTTCTCGATAAATTTAATTCGCAGAACGAACTATTAAATCCTGCCTTTAGAACCATTATCGAAGTGAGAAAGGGAAACAATGAACCATATTTCAGATTTACTGTGAGGTGTCCGAATTAATTACGTGCATTATCACGTAATGGCCGGCCGGTGCGTTCGCCAACGCCAGCGCCGCGGCCGATAATATCGCTGTTCGGGTGATTTAAAATAACATCGTACATGGTCAAGGCATTTTCGTCGCCGTTATCACCTCGATTATTCAACCGGTCTGGTACTTTAGCATTTACCTAAACGCACGGTGGAGGAGGTAGAAGAAATATTATGTTGCAATAAGAAGCAACTGTTAAATAATTAAAATATCATATATTTCATATGTATACAGGGTCATATAAAAGTACTGGAACACCTGAATAACTCGATAGGAGTGGATTTTCGGAAAAAATCGTCAATACAAAAGTTTTAGGATTCTTTCCTCGCTATCTAATGGTAACATCGCCTTTGACCTCGACTATGACCTTGAAGGTCATTTCAAGGTCAACTTGAAAATCTTAAATGAAAGTGCATAGTTTTGACGCCAGAAATGGAAAGAACGGAACATTTTACGTTTAGATATCACCTTGAGCATAAAAACATTTTGACCCTTAAAGGTCAACTCAACTCAAAGTACGAAGAGGCACAGAAATGGGCTAAACGCTTATTTTCGTAGAAATCGTTTACACCAAACACCTTTGATCTTGAATATGACTTTGAAGGTCATGTTCAAAGTCAAAATTACATCGCTGGGAAGAATTTCTACAACCAGTGTATAAAAGGTTTTCTCTGAAAATGTGCTTTTTGCGCGTTTTTGTGCATTTTCGCATTTCGCAGGAATCAAAGTCTTTTTATGCACAAGGTCATACTTGATTGTAAAATTTTCCACTCTCTATTTATGGCGTTAAAACTATGCACTTCAATTTAAGATTTTTAAGTTACCTTGAAATGACCTTCAAGGTCACAGTCAAGGTCAACGGCGATGCGACCATTAGATAGGTAGGTAAAAATTCTAAAACTTTGTATTAACGATTTTCTCAGAAAACCCACTCCTATCGAGTGTTCCGGTACTTTTATATGACCCGGTATATAAAGTATGTTATTTGCAATATCACACTGTACGTCGATTGAAGTGGAGCGCCCAAATATTTTGTAATCTTTTAAATCTTAATCAGAAACTTAGAAAGTCTGAGTCAGTTGGTTACTCTGCTTAAAGTCAACACAAATTTTATTTTGCAAACACTAAAGTCCTAGACCTAAACAAAACTACAGAAGAATGATTATTTCCGAAATGCTCTACATAGACAAACGTCAAACCACGGTATTTAATAATAAAACTGTAAGAACTAAAATTTTAAGTATTATTTACATTGTTTTAGTTCTTCTAGAACTTACTGACAGCACATAATTAACAATATTTGAATATATCCTTACTAAGTGGAATTATTATAGGAAATACGACTAATACATATTAAAAATCAATGAAGACATTGAACCACATGTACCTGCAGGTAATATTTTAATTTTTCAATTCTACAAAAATGTTTTAATTGTAATCAAGCAATGTTTATAGCATTCTTAATCTGTTTACATTTTTCATATACATGTGTACATTTGCATTGTATTCTAGGTAAAGAAAATTATTAATAATTTAAGAAATATAGACCACTATACTGTAAAACACTAATTAAGGTATTGTCCAAATGTAAAAATTTGATTAGGTCCTGTAATAAAATTGTCTTCAAATTTTAAAATCATCTTATGTAATCTTGCAGCCTGAAAAAAGTCTAACCTGTATATTACGAAACAACGGCAAAAAAAATAGTTCTTGTCCAATCCTCAAAAATTAATATCCTTTATTTGTTCAGTGTATTTATTATCATGTTATTTTTTATATAAACTTTAATATTATATATGGCGTGCACTGAGCGATCCGTATATAACAATTCCACTCAGATTGGAGATATACATATAGTCCAGTAACTAACTCTTTTTTTATTTACGGTGATATCTCATTTGGTTTTCGAGACCCACTAGTTTACATGATAACATTACATTTCAACTGGGGAAGGACTATTAAACATTTTGTTTTGTCACAGTTTGGAGTGGAATAGAATAAGCTCCATGGAACTTATAATGGAACTGGTAGTAGTACCATTTCTGAAATAAATGGGATATCAATCAATATTTGTAGATGACAATGCACGTTCTCACAAGTTAAGCAGTTCACAATATTAAATTCACAATAATAATATTAATTTCACAATAGACAATATTAAATTTTAAAGCATATTAAGAAGATATTTCAGTCTGATAAGTCTATTTAATCACCAAAAGGATATACTATTATTATCAGCTTAAATAGTTTAGAAAATATTATTTCGCGGAACAAATTTTATTGAGGTATATTCTTAATACATCGCGCGTCTAGATATTAAGAAGGTATCGATTTTATTATTTATCAACTGGTTCTATAAGAAATGGTAACTGAAATGGCCATAAAATCAAATACGATTAGATATACGCGAAGAGCAATTTTTTAAAACCACTACCCGTATAAAAAAATTGATTGTAATAGGCCTGTAGTTAACGGCCACTTTAGTGTTATTAATTTCGCTTCCCTTCTCGGCAAAGCTATGGAGTAAGTGTGGAGTAAATGTGTGTAATTTTGCTCCTCGAGTGCAGCACGGTCTTTCAATAAAAATTTTATTATAGTTTTTAAAATACATTGCTAAGCTTTTTTTGCTACCGGCTTTATCAGTGTAAAATAAGCTGTGTTTTCAAATATTATTAATATATATATACTCGTATACTAGTGTTCACATGACTACTTAACACCATATTGTTTGACAAAAATATTTAGTATCGCTTATGCTTATCAATGTTTGTTTTTGTGACTAAAGTTAAAACTTTATTTATTACAAGTTAGATGTCATAATAATAATTATAATATAAGTACATACCTACATTTTTTTTATCAGCAATTTCTGTACCCGTAGTACTTCTCGATAAAAATGAATGCGATTTACTAAACGCTACTGTCAGGTTTCAGGAAGATGGCGCACCACCGCACTTTGCTCAACCTATTCGAGATTGAGCAAATTTTTTTCAGGGTGCTGGATTGGTAGAAGAGGGTCAATAGGGCGGCCTCCGAGATCTTCAGACCTTACGCTCCTGGAGTATTCTTCTTGGAGATAGTTCACCAGTCCACAAGAGGATTAAAAGGATATAATGGGTTGCGAAATTAGACAAATTACGGAATTAGTAATTCGTTATGTACTTGAATTTTTAAGTAGACTTATCTATTGTCAATAAGCTAACGGTTGACAATATGATAACCAAAATGCTAGATCAGACAGATTTTATATTTTATTTTTAATGTTTCAGTTAATTTTTGGTGAATTAATTTTTAATTATTATTTTAAACTAGGTCACAATTTTGCAGGGTGGTAACATTTTTATGCACTCATTTTAAAAATACTAGATTTCCCTCAAAACCACATCTCGAAAACAGTTCATCTAAACGTGATATGGTGGTGAGAATATATACATATATTTTTGTTGTAAAAATTCTTAGCTTGCTTGTTTACGTTTTATTGAGCAGTACCTATTCTCTCTATAATTTAGATATTATTTGTTTTTATCTTATTTATTCATACAAATATTGCATATAACTTAATTGATGAATCCTGACACAAAACACAAAGCTATAAACATAATAGGTAAAGCTACATTGAGTTGTGGTACTTCCTTCCTGCAACACTGAAACTGTAAAAAAAGTTTGTAAACGTACGGAAAATGAAAAGTGTTATGCTGTCAGCATTTTATATCAACATTTTGTACGCTCCCCCCACCCTTTTTAGAGTCCGACATCTTTTAAAACTCTGTCTTATGAAATAGACATAAATCTGACGACACAAAATAGTTCACGAAAAAAACTAAACTGTTACATACAGACAAAATACACGCTGTTGGCAAATTCAGATCTTCAGTCGGGAAATTAATGTAAGTAGGTAATTCAATGGCTACAAGGAAGGGTTACAGACCAACGATTTATTTACATTAATTTCCCGACCGAACGTCTGACTTTGCCACCGGTGTAATTTGAAAAACAGCAGTGAGCAAGGCAAATATTTGTAACTTTTCCTATGAGTGATTTTCCAATCATCAACTTATAATTTAGTTTGTACTAAACTCAACATATTTGGAAAACATATGACTCATATAAACCAATTTCAAACCAAAAGCTTATTTCAAACGTTTCCAGACATCAGTTAAATTTGATCGATTTTGTAATTTCGTATACATATTTCCCAGTACCTCCTTTATGTAAGTAAACTACTGCATTCAATTTATAACCCTTTCAACATTTTAGGATGTGCTGATGCCCGTACAGCTACGTATCTCTTAATACAATGACACACCTCCCACACGCTACAAAACATCACCACAACCTCTAAATATACCTTTTTAATGTAAACAACACTCAACTTGCATTATTTGCTACAAGAAATTACATTTAAATGCCTACCCAATTTAAATTTCTCCGACCAAAACGAGAAATAAAAGTTCGTGTAAATTAAACGTTAACATTATACCGCGACCAGACACGAGTTGTACAAAATTCCACGTGAAATATCAATTATTGTATCAAATTACAATTTCAGATTAACATAAAGCATTGACCTACATGTATTCTATTACAGAGTTGGTATTATAATATTGGAAAGTGTCGGCTGAAATTGCTTTTCCTGCATACCGGCAAGAATAACAGGTGTAATGGCATTCTTGCAATTGCGGACATGATACGAAACGAAACGATTTAAATAACAGTAATGCGTTACACAGCTTTTGCAGATATTCTGGCATTTACATGTACCTATTGCAACACGAGGTGCCGTTATTTTAATTTAATAATTCTTAGAAATAACTCTTACGTAGAGCAGTATTTTGTTGCACCCGTGACCAAAATGAATTTCAACACTTTTTACTGTAAAAAATCGCAGACAAAGGAATCACTACTTCCACATCCAATTTTTACACATTTCATTTGAATAAATCGCTAAAACGTAAGACTGTGTTCTTAAAAGAGTGATATTTGCACATGATCTTTGTGGCCTTTGTGACCTTTATGACCACCATACCTTTATAACCGATATAACATTTGTAACCTACATGGCATTAACGACCTAAATGAACTTAATGACCTCTGTACTTTATGGCATTTATGAATTTGATGACCTGAATGACCTTTATGGCCCGTGCGAACTATTTTGGATGTGGATATAGAAGTAAAAATAAAAGTAGAAACTAAATAAATGTTGAAACTGTTAGAAACGTAAAACGAGACGTCACATGAATATCTTTATTAATTCATATTAAGATACAACAAAACAACCGCACCCTCCTCTCCTGTCTACAACATAAACACCATCAGCCAACTGAAACAATGAATTTATGTTCATACTTAATTTAACCACAACTCTAGTTTTCAAAAATTTTTAATATTTTTGTTAAATTTTATTCTAGTCTCGTTCCTCCGCGCCCGCAGGGGGGTGTGGTATAAGAACAGTATATCAATTTTATAGAGCTCTGTCCACTGTTATTGTTAAAAATTTATTTCACCTGTTTTGAGAACCCCCTCAAATCCCCAACCTATTAAACTAAAAAACGCTACATTTACAGACTGTGATGTTACAACTGTGTCTTTATTTTGAAGAGTATGATTTTCGAACTGCCTGTAGATAAGAAAAAAATATATTACCCCTATTTATCCCCCAACCCCTTAAGCAATTAAAAATCAAAATCTAATCAGCTTTAGACCACGCGATGAAGTGTTTCAGATTTAAAGTTGATATCTTAACGCGTTGCCAAGTCATCGTGTACACAAGAAAAGTTAACAGACAAACAGAAACATTGTTTTCGCTTAAACCTAAATCTCGACGTTTCAGAACATTAATAAGCCTATTCAATCAATAAATGTTTTTAAAATATTTTTCGTCGACACTATACTTCCACTTCACTATATGGTTGTGGCAGTAAAATGAGAGAAGAGACTTAATAATTGAATTCCATTACCTAAAACACCCATAAAATGACACATATTGGCTTTTAAGTCCAAATTTTCAAAAACCAGTGATTTCTACAATCTCTAATACTTTGAATGATTGGTTTCAATCAGTTATCCTGTTTACAGTGTGCTTTTCAATCAATTTTGAGATATACAGTTTTTATAAATATGTTATCAAAAATGTTTCCTCTCGAAGATACAGGGTGTTAAAACTGGAATTATTTGGAGACAAATAAGCACATTGAATGGCTTCAGGCTTATACGTCAAGTGATTTATTTAATATGACAGATGCGTAAAATTATTAGTCAACTTCAACTTTTTCTGTAGTAGACTGTCATTTTTGACAGTCTACTTCAGTGTTTAAATTAGTCTTGTAGTATGTTTTTATACTTTTTTCCTAGTAGTACTTTTTCTTATGGATAATTTGCTAAATAAACCAAAAACGATGACATTTCAGAAAAAGGCAAGATAAAGATAAATTTTTAGTAAAAAAGTGTAAAAAACTTCCAAATAATATATAATAATACTCACCCTATAATTACTCCGAAGAGTAAACCCTTAGGTCCTCTCAGGGACCTGTGCGGGAAGGAGTGGCTATTATTATTATTTGCCATGGCGCACTGGGAGCGACTTAAGATTATTTCGGTAACGCATTTGCTTAATAGTTCTGAGGAAACCCAGAAAACTCAGAACATTACCAAATCTAGGGCATGTGCGGTTGGATTGGCATCTATGCATCCACACCTATACACTAGTGTATTAGTGGTTGCATATCAAGCCCTGACGGAGAAAGCGAGACAATTAAAAATCGCTACCCCGGCCGGGACTTGAACAACGCGCACAGAGGTATCGCGACTGGAAAGACGCCGCTTTAACCCACTCGGCTACCCGTGCCCCGTCCAAAGATTCCAAAAACAAAAAAAAAGTCATAAAAAATAAAGTGGGCCACGCCCTCTGAAAGGAAATATGCTGTGTAAAATTTAAACTATTGATAATACATATTTAATTGTAAGTATCTTAAAGTGTAGCACATGTACAAAGTTTCAAAAACTAGATTTGAAAAATGCTAATATTACGGGGAAAAAAATATAAAAAGAAAATGCCTTTTTTTAGTACCATGTATTTTCGAAACGAAACGTTTTTGAGCACATATTTATAAGAATTTTCTACCATAACTTTAAAAAACATTAGGCACCAATTAGGAAGCTGCCGACTGTTATTATGTATCTATGACTATTATTGGCAATTGCTGAATACATAAACCATTGTACGAATGCGAACATTCGTATACGAATTGAACATTCCAATCTATATAAACGTTTTAATTAGAGCTTGAAGTTTGTAAAAGTATTAATATGATTATTAAAGTATTAATATACATGATTATTTGGATCTAACTCGTAAGAGTCAAATTTTACACAGTCAAATTGAAATCTCACCACCAGTAAAAATATGGTAAAATCACTGGAATATTTCAAAGTTGTTCCGAGAAAGCGATTAAAAAGTAGCAGTCCACCATTCATAAGCAACAACGGTGAGAAGAACACAATGTCCTTCTTAGAAAATGTTCTACTCGGAGGGGGTGGTTGTCCGTGACGCCCAAAAAGGTAAACCGACTGCGCCTGCGAACTCCAGAACACCCATTACAGCATACCCAATCTTATTACATTTTTTAAGCGCTTCCTTCTGTAATATCTTTGACTTATTAATTTACCAAATAGGACGAGTATTAACAACCCAGATGATTTCACAGAAAAATCGTATATTCTATAAAACATATGAAATATATACAGTATAAGAAAACACAAAAAGGAGAATTGGAAAGTAATATCTTTGACTTATTAATTTACCAAAAAGGACGAGTATTAACAACCCAGATGACACACAGAAAAATCGTATATTCTATAAAACATATGAAATATATACAGTATAAGAAAACACAAAAGGAGAAGCGGCACATAAAAATCAAATTCCAACGTTAACTATATATACGAAGGGCAAATTAAAGTAACATATATAAACTATAATATATATGATTCAAGTATATAACACCTTCTAATAACTCGAATTCCAGCGATTTTACTATATTTTTACTGGTGGTGCGGTTTCAAATGCAGACAGTGTATTTATTAAACAAGTAAATAACAAAGTTGGTACCGAATATGTAGGTACAAAAATTGATATATATCGTTAAAAACGACTAAAATCAAACGTTTTTATAACAAAAAGTTAAGTTTCATCGAGCAATTAATAACTGAACAATAAATAATGGCAGAGTAATAAAAATCTGGATTTATAATCACTTAACAGTAGATCATAGACTATAAATACTCACAGCATTCAAACTAATATTTAATTTAACATTATTTCCGGAGGATAAAAAGTTTTAAGCTTGGAAATCCAGAATTTCGAAATAAGTTTAGAAGTGTAAATGTGGAGAGAAGAGAAAGTTGTTGGAAACACGGATTACATATTTAAGAGTAGGCAGAAAACCGTTTATCATTATTTTCCGTAAAGTTTCCACCCAGTTAAATTAAATGACGCATTGAGTTATACATTTCTTATAACTCCTTTCAACTTTACATCAACAACAATGAAATAATATAAATAAATCTTGTATTTGCATTAGTCACTTTCGTCACGTCAAAATATACGCCATTGGCTTAAATCTTATTGTATGGCGATTACGTAATTTTTTTCTAGACACTGATTTTTATTTGATTTGTATCAAAATTTTCTAGATTTTTTTGCGAAGTATATAGAGAAAAAAATTGAATATTGTGTATCGTAAAAAATAGCCAATGAAGCTAATAAAATTGATCCTAAACAGCCCTCTTCAAGTTGTTGTCTTGCTAAAGATACTAATGAATAAAGATGCTAAAGAATGTACTCGCTTGCAGAGACGCAGAATTTGAACGATTCATCACTTTGAACGAATCAAACTTAACGGGTCATGAGTCAAACTATAGGAAAAATAAGTTAATACATCTGGAATAGAACTATAACCTTCGGCGTAGAAACAAAAAATCCCATGATTCTCAAACATCAAAAAAAACTATATTGAACTCGAAGTGTGTTTTGTCAATCACGTTATTATCAGAAATCACTGAATGTCTGAAGGTCATAATTTTTGTAAGAATCACCTTAGCTATTGTACTGACCTGTCCATTTCTGCACGAGTTGGGAAGAACTCCAAAAGTTGTTTGAAGACTCCAATATTATATTAGTGTACTGGAAAGTGATATAAATAAACCATGTTTATTTACATATTGTTGAAAATATATCATAAAAATGTCAATTCAGTTCGTTTAACGATCCAAAAACACATTATAGAGGGGACGATGTCTCGATAGGTGAGTGTGACTTGTCCTTGACTTGTGTGACTTGTCAAGAGTTTCCTTGATGTTGAGGCCAGCCTTTTGTATGACCTCCACACATAACTCATTCTATCACGTCCCAACCAGTGATTTATATAAGTGATTATAAACAGCGAATTATCTGAGAAAAAAGAAGTATCAGAATGAGTTGAGTCTGGCCAAAGACATTCAAAAGTTCTTCAACACACAACCAGTGAAATTCTGGGCCAGAGGAATAATTCAGTTTTCTGAACGATAGCCGAAGGTGATAGAACGAGATGATGGTTGATATGTATATGGTGGAGTATATCTGGTATATATCCAGAGATGGATAAATGTATGTTATATCGATTTTCGATATAATGATTTTTTAAAAACAATTTTTTTCTTGTTTCACTTTTTTTTATTTTAGAGTTACAATTTTTTGATTCAAATTACAGTTGCTTAATTTTGACCGAGAGTGAGCCGTTGCCGAATAGCACTAACTGGCTAACGAACGAACGCGTCTCACGACTTTTCTAAACTGGTCTGACTTCAGAACTAAACTATCAGTACAGGCGTTTGTTGATGCAAGCTTAAGCCTTTTTATAACTTCCTAGATGCTGATCTTTTCAATAGATTTCTTGGAGACGTTTATCGTAATCTTACAGGTTGGCAGTTCTTGCATTAACAGACAAAGGGCCTTTGTTTCAGCGTTGAGATAAGACGTGCAGCTAAAATTGTATTAAGTTTCATGATAAGGGAAATATAAGCTTATCTCAACCTCGAATGTTATCTTATGCAACATTGTTGCTTATTTGATTATACTGGGTGTTATATTCTTATATAACAACTCCCCTATATTATTAAAAGTTGGTGTTATATGTACAGCAACTTTTAACAAAGCGAAATATTTTTTAAATATGAAAATACAAAATTAAAAGTAGGATATGAAACATTTAAAATTGTAAAATTAATATGTTGAACATAATTAGTAAAATGTTAAATTGATTATTGATTAAATCAAAGTCTTACAATTTCTTTTCACTTGGTTTTAGTACACTGGCACTGAACTAAACTGATTTTTTAATTAAATTCGATGTCTTCTTCTTCTGGGACAGCGATGTTTTCGGGACGAATGGATGGTCTCCTTCTGGGTAGTAATGAAGAGAAACGCAGCTTGCTGAATCTTGAGGGTCCTGGTGGAGGTGGTGGAGAATTTGAAAGGGCGATGGCTAGTCTCCTTTTTCTTTGGCATTTACAAAAAATGTAAAAGGATAATGAGAGTAATTATTAGAATGATGGTAAAGTAGGTAAACCATGAAATGTGTTTGGTGACAAAAGGTTCGTTGATTAGGTCGTCGAGGGTTTTGGAATATTCGTCTAATTTGTGCTTGGCAATATCGAGGTCTTCAACGTTGAGGTCGTTTAGTTTTAGAGGTTGTAATTTGGGGATTTGAATGTTGTCTGGGATATCTTCACAACAATCAAAAGGGATTAGAATCTGATGAGGGTCGTAGTTAGCGACGGTGACGTCATTGGAATCGGTTTGAACTTTTTGTTGCTCCGATGAATGCGGTACATCCAGGTTGTAGCTTCAGGATGGAATTTTTGAAGATTAATTCGGTTCTTGAATTTATACTTCTGCAGTTGACTGTGACTTGAAGAGGTTCTGGATTTATAATAAGCCAGGTGGTTGGAGTTAGCTGTTGGACTTTGTATCCTTTTGCGAAAATAACAGACGTTTGACAGTTTTCTGGAAGAGTCCTTAGGTTCTTGAGTATTTGAGCTTCGCATATGGCGTTGTCATCAATTGGATATCCGAATAAATTTGAACAAATCCTTGTGCCGGGAAATAATGGTTTGCATGTGTTTAAATCCGACATAGCAATGTACATCAAAGAATCGTCATCACGCGCGATATATTTTTGAGAAGTTGAGAGTACATGATATAAACCAGTTCTGTTGTTTAAGATAGGAATGGGGAAATTTCTGAATAAGGTGTAGCGTTGTTGGTCGATTAAGGGTATTTTTAATACAAATACTAAATTTGAATTTGTTTGGAATGCTTCTAATTCAATTATATCTAGATATTTTGCTACATTAGATAGTTTGATTATAAGAGGTAAATTGTTTTCGATGTAAATTTTGAGAAATTTCCTGAAGTGAAGTTATCAGGTTTTCAGGATTAATGATTGAAGAATGTATTATTTTTAGTCGCGCAAATGTTATTGAATTCAAAACATTATTTAACTGATCTTCGATATACAGATAACTTTCCATGAGCAGTTCGCATTTTTCTAAAAATTTAAGTTTGGCTTCAATTATTTTTATTTTATCTGCCGTTTTGTAGATTGAATCTGAGATTATTTTAATGTCATTGTTAAATGTGACCTCATCGATTTGTAATTTTTGTATGGTTGTGTTAAAGTTTTTGATAACACTTGTGGTTACCGATATTTGATTTTTCAATAAGTTTTCTAATTGGTGTTCATCATTTGTTAATTTGTTAATGCAATTTGCATAATATTCGCCATCTTCTGAATCTAAATTTCCTGTTATTGATTTGAATATTGTTCCGATGCCATTTAAAATTCCACGTTTGTAACGTTTCGTATCAAAGTTGATTTCTTGTAATTTTTCTTCGATTGATCTCGAAATTTGTGTTAGTAAGCTAACGTGTATTTTTACTTGTCCCTTGAATAAATTCATGTTTTCAAAATTTGGTTCAATTGTTTTAATTATGTTTTCTAATATTTTTTTCATTGTGTTCGAATGCGAGTTGTAGTGCAGATACGTTTTTTGTGTACTAGCAGTGTCCATTTTTTGTTTGTAATTGTGATTTGACTGTCTTGATGGTAGTATATTCCGATGGTATTGTTGATAGGTGAAATGGTGTATTGTGAAATTGCTGTTCCGATCAGCAGGAGTATCCTGAAAGTAAATTTAGCTTTCAAAATAGGGTTTCATTCTATCGAAGTTTACTTTAGTTTTTTGATTTGTTTCGGGATTTAAAAGAATTGCTGAATTTTGAAAGGTTTCGATAATTTCGAAAGGACCGTTAAATTTGTTTTTCAATTTGTCCTTAATTTGAGATTCTTTTATGTAGACTTTATCTCCGATTTTGTATTGTGGAATATTTTCTGATATGTGTTTGTCAAATCTGGTTTTAGCGTTTTCTTTTTGTAAATTTGTTTTTGTTCGAGCGATTTTGTAGTAATATGAAATTTTGTTATTTAAATCGCGTACGTATTTCGAAATTAATTCTTTTTGGTTGTATAGCGTTTCAGGAGGACGACTAGACGTATGTCCGAAAATTAGTTCGTATGGTGTGAAACCGTGAGTTTTGTTTACTGAATTGTTATAGCAAATAACAGCATATGGTATGACTGTTAATGGATGTTCATTTGGATTTTCTAATAAGTTCACTCTAATCATTTCTAATAGTGTAGCATGGAATCTTTCGACTGATCCATTACTTTGAGGATGGTTAACGCTTGAAAATGTTAATTTGATGTTATAAAGGGAACATAAATCTTTTAAAAGTGTGTTGTCGAATTCTTTTCCGTAATCACAATGTATGCGAAGAGGTGTACCATAATGTTGGAAATAGAGTAAAAGAGTGTTTACTGTCGATTTAGCTGATTTGTCTTGAAGTGGATATGCTTGGGTGAATTTTGTTAATTCGTCTCTTATTGTTAGGACGTAATTTCTAGTTGGAATTTCTAAAATGTCTATATTGATTCTTTCGAAAGGTGTTTTTGGTGTTTCTGTTATTACAAGAGGGTTGCTTAAATTTTTTCTTAAAATTTTGGATTTTTGACAAATTTCACAATTTTGGATGAATTTCTCTACGTCTTTAGTTAAACCTTGCCAATTGTATTTGCTTTTGATTCTTCTTATTGTTTCATTTATTCCGCGATGGAGGTTTGCTTTTCCTACATGATATTGTTCTAAGATTATTGGAATTTGATCTTGGTCGGGAATTTGAATTAAGTTTTGGCAAATAGTTAATTTTAATTCTTTTTCAGAAAAATAAATGAAAGCATTTCTAGAATGGGTAGGTCTAAATTGTTTTCGACATAATATGTTTTTGAATGATCGAAAATATCTTTCTCTCTGTAGAGTGTTATGAACATGGTTTCGATTACTTCGTCTGGGTCAAATGGTAATAAGACGATGTAGTATTTTCTATTTTTGATTGTTTTACTTGTGACGACATTTATTTTGTTATGACAAAAATTTGGATTTTCCTCAAAAATGTCTTCGATTATTTTGTAATGTAAATCTTGTAATTTGTCTTTTTGGAAAAATGTTATTATTTCTTTATGTGATTTGTCTAATAATTGATCATTTGTAAAATTGATTTTCGAGTAGTCAATTAATGATTGTGTTTTATATAAGTTTACAAAAGTATCGAGTTCTTGTAAAATTGTTTCTGGTGAGATTTCAGTTAAATCTGAGGTGTTAGATTCGTTCTCTGAGTTCGAGGTGAAAATTTTGTTTTGTAATTCTGAACATTTTTGGAAATGATTGATTTTAATTCTTGAAAGGGCATCTGCATTTTTGTTAATTTTACCGGGTTTGTATTCAATTTCGTAATCGTACTCTTCTAATTTTAAACGCCAGCGAGCGAGGCGACTTCCTGGGTCTTTTATTGAAAATAACCAAGTTAATGGTCTGTGATCCGTAATTAATTTGAATTTTCGTCCGAAAAGATAGGGTCTGAAATGTTTGACTGACCATACTATGGCGAGAAGTTCTCTTTCGATAGTTGAATATCTGGTTTCGGCATGACATAAGGTTCGTGAGGCATAAGCAATTGGAAGATCTTTTCCGATTGGGCCTTGTGATAAAACGGCTCCTATTGCGTATGAACTTGCGTCTGTTGTTAAAATAAATGGTTCATCAAAATTTGGGTAAATTAAAATTGGTGAAGAGGTTAATAATTCTTTTAATTGATTAAATGATTTTTGACACTCAGAATCGAAATTAAATGTGATATCTTTTTGAAGTAATTTTGTCAATGGTTTAGCTAATTTTGCAAATTGAGGAATGAATCGTCTGTAATATCCTGATAGTCCTAAAAATGATTTTATGTCTTTTTGATTTTTTGGTTCTGGGAAATTTGCGACACAATTAATTTTTTCGGGGTTTGGTTTACTCCGTCGGGTGTGATAATGTGACCTAAATATGCAACTTCTTTACGTAAAAATTCGCATTTGTCAGGTTGAATTTTAAATTTGTTTTTCGTAAACGTTTAAATACTTCTGATAATCTAGCAATGTGTTCGTGAATGGTTGGTGAATAGACTATGATGTCATCCATGTATACGAGACATCTTTCATTTTGAATACCTAATAAAATATTATCCATAACTCTTTGAAACGTAGCTGGTGCGTTTTTAATCCGAACGCAACACGTAAAAATTCGAAATGTCCGTTCTCTACTGAAAAAGCTGTTTTTGGAATATCTTTTGGGTCAATTTCGATTTGGTGAAAGCCTGATGCTAGGTCTAAAGTAGTGAAGTATTGGCATTTTCCTAATTGATCGAGTAAATCTGAAATGTTTGGAAGAGGGTATTTATCTCCTACGGTAACTTCATTTAGTTTACGGTAATCAACGACTACGCGCCATTTTTGTTTTCCGGAGGCGTCCATTTTTTTGGGACAACCCATACAGGGGACGACCATGGTGAAAGAGATGGTCTTATTATACCTTGTTGTAACATTTTTGAAATTTGTTGCTTTACTTCATCTTTGTGAATTTGAGGGTAACGGTACGATTTAGTGAAAATAGGTTTTGCGTTTTCTGTGTCTATTGAGTGTTTAATTTCGTTGGTAAAAGTTAAATTATCTCCTTCCAGATAGAAGATATCTGAGAAATTTACACAAAGTTCGGTTATTAAATTTCTTTCTTCGTCGTTTAAATGTTCGAGTCTCAATTGATTTTGAATTTCTGGATTTCTGTCAATAGGGATTGATGAATCGGGAGGTTCATCAAAATTTTGGCAATTTATTGAAATATTTTGGATTGGTTCGAGTTCGATGTCCGAAAAATTTATTGATTTTGGAATAGCATTTGCGTTGAGGACTGTTGAATAAAATTCTCCTTTGTTGTTAATTTTGACAATAGCATTTGGTAATCTAACTTTTTCTTTTTCTTGAGCTACCAGTATAGCTTCTGTGTTGGTTAGGTTGCAATTAAATTTAAATATTTGTTCGGTACGAGGTGGAATTAAAATGTTGTTTTCAAATTTTGTTTGAAATTTTGTCAATTTTTTGTTTTGAGGGTTTTCCTGTTTTTCCGAGGTTTCATCTACTTTAAATAAAGGAATGGTTTTGAAATTTGTGATTAGTTGTTTGTTTTTTATGTCTATGGCACAATTATAATGTTCGAGAAAATCTGCTCCTAAAAGTCCGTCGAAATCGATATCGAGATTATGAATGTACACTTTGTGAGGGTTTCCTGATGTAAATGGGATTAAAACTGATTCTTGTATTAAAACTTTTTGATCTGTAATGCCTTGCATTACTAAATTTTCTGGGGAACGTTGAGAGTAAGTTTTGCATGTTTCTGGTTTGAAAATAGAAAGTCCGGCTCCAGAGTCTATTAAGATTTTGAATTTATCGGTAGCGTCTTTTATGTAATAAAGATTTTTTTGAGCTAACGGTTAAAAGTGATTTTTCCGATTTGATTTCTAAAGGAAAATCTGTACGTCTGCCTGTTTGTTCAAGTGTAGTGTTTGCATTTGGGATTGAATTTCGGTTAAGTTCGGTGTTAAATCTGGCGGTTGGTTTTCGATTGATAAACGCTTGTGAAAATCCTGGTTTTCGTAATGATTGTTTGTATACTCATGTTGGTAATTTTCGTCGTAGTATTGATGAGCTGTATCATCAAATGTATTATGATGTTCGTATTGGTTTTGATGAGCGGTATCATCAAATGTGCTGAAATTTGTTTCGAAATGATTTTGATGAGCGGTATCATCAAATGTGCTATAATTTGTTTCGAAATGATTTTGATGAGCGGTATCATCAAAGTAATATTCGTTGTTATACTCATGAATCGGAGTACCATAGTTGTAATCGTAATATTGATTTTCGGTGTTAAAATGATGAGTTTTGGGCGATTGATAATTTGGATTTTGTCGAATTATCGGTGGTCTTTGTTGATTATTGAAATTTGGGTTAGGCCTTATCGCTAAAGGTCTATTTTGTTGGTAATTTTGTGTTGAATTAGGCAGGTTTGTTGGCCTATTTTGGTTAAATTGGGGCTTAGAAAAATTTTGGTTAAATTGTGGTCTAGAAAAATTTTGTGATGATGCTTGATTTTGATTGTAATTATTCGAAAAATTTTGAAATGGGGAATACTGAGAATTGTTTTGTCTCATCCGACATTCGTTTATTGTGTGACCTAATCGTTTACAGTGTGAACATGATTTTTGGATGTTTGGTTTTTGTAGGTTGGGCCTAAATGAATTTTGTTGGTTTGTTACCTGTTTGTTTCGTTGTAATTTTTGTGATTCGAAATAAGATAGTTGTAATTCGCGTTTTATTCTGCCAATAGCTTGTAACATATCTCGAGGGTTACTTGCTCTGATGATAGGGGCTAATTTTGGATCTAAACCTGTTAGTAGGGTGTTTAGTGTCATTGTTTCTATTAAGTTTGATTGTGCGGTTTTTTGTTCTGGTGTTAAGTGTTGTTTCTGAATTGCGGCGTGCATTTTTGCGTTGTGTGTCTGCAATCTTGATACAAAATTTAAAGCTGACTCATTCGAATGTTGACTAATTCGTTGGAGGTCTTGTATTAGAGAGGTGAGATCTCTTGAATCTCCAAAATGAGTTTCTAATAGATTTTTTATTTCATCCCATGTGGATGGGTTTCGTGAATTTACAAGTTCCGCTGCTTTTCCGCGCAATTTATTTTTGACATGGAGAGTTAAAAGTATTCGTTGGTTATCTACTGCCATATCAAACGCACATCTTACGGCATTTATGAATGTTTGTAAGAAAATCTGATTTCCATCAAATTCAGGAACGATTGAAAATATTTCGGCTAACTTGTAGGGTTCTACCGGAATGTCTTCAGTTTCGTGTTCCATTTTGTTTTGATTTTATTTAAACAAATTAAATGTGATTAACAAAAAAATATCTAGGTAAAAGAGAATTTTTTTTTGGGTTTTAAAATTTGTTTCACAAAACTTGCCTAAAATGTTTTCGTTTTGATTGTTACTGACTAGAATAGTTACTAATTGGTAAGAGGGGTAAACAGAATGGTTTGTATCCTGTTTTTCTTTCAACTTAAAACTAGGTAAAGCGTGACAATGCAAGCGAGACAATTCTTTGACTTACCAAGCTTTTTCCATCCGTCTCGGCTTCTCTAGGCGAACTAGTTAGGCAGCTCCTTGTTCTAGAGGGACTAGGATGCTCGAAGATCGAAGGTTTTGATGCTTGAAGATCGAAGGTTTGGATGCTCTGCTTTCGTCTCAAGAGAACCGCAAATAGTGAGGACCGGTGCCGTGTTCTACTTGTGATTTACTCCTGTTTCTTTCTTGAAATTTCTTTCTTGGAAATTTTTCTTGGATTTTCTTTCTTGAAAATTCTTTCTTCTTCCCTTTTCTTTGGGGTTTCTTTCTTGAAAATTTGTTTCTTCTTTTTCTTTGGGGTTTCTTTCTTGAAATTTGTTTCTTCTTTTTCTTTTGGGGTTTCTTTCTTGAAATTTGTTTCTTCTTCCCGCAGGTTCTTTCTTCTCACTGAAGGATTGGGAATCCCACGTCACTAGTTAGGCAATGTCCGTGTTCTAATAACGCGTGAAATCCTACCGACTGCGCCAATTTGTTATATCGATTTTCGATATAATGATTTTTTTAAAAACAATTTTTTTCTTGTTTCACTTTTTTTATTTTAGAGTTACAATTTTTTTGATTCAAATTACAGTTGCTTAATTTTGACCGAGAGTGAGCCGTTGCCGAATAGCACTAACTGGCTAACGAACGAACGCGTCTCACGACTTTTCTAAACTGGTCTGACTTCAGAACTAAACTATCAGTACAGGCGTTTGTTGATGCAAGCTTAAGCCTTTTTATAACTTCCTAGATGCTGATCTTTTCAATAGATTTCTTGGAGACGTTTATCGTAATCTTACAGGTTGGCAGTTCTTGCATTAACAGACAAAGGGCCTTTGTTTCAGCGTTGAGATAAGACGTGCAGCTAAAAATTGTATTAAGTTTCATGATAAGGGAAATATAAGCTTATCTCAACCTCGAATGTTATCTTATGCAACATTGTTGCTTATTTGATTATACTGGGTGTTATATTCTTATATAACATGTATATGGAATAGATGTATAATCATAACATAGTATAAAACAAAGTCGCTTCTCGCTGTCTGTCCCTACCTATGTATGCTTAGATCTTTAAAACCACGCAACGGATTTTGATGCGGTTTTTTTTAATAGATAGAGTGATTCAAGAGGAAGGTTTATATGTATAATACATGCATAATATAGTAGAGAAACACTTATAATTTTAGAGGTTTCTAATGTGATGTCGTAAATAAACACATTTTTTGCGTTTACATTGCAAACGCTGGCTGAACCCTACGAGATAGATCAAAATAATGTACTACAATATTGTACACCTTAAAAGGTCTACAAAAAAGTCCGCGATGGCATATGTCTATCTCTTAGGGATAACCCACAATAACCATTTTTTATATTTCCGTGCGAAGCCGGGGCGGGTCCTAGTACATGGTAAAACAGAGCATTTAAGAACATTCACGAATTTTCAACGAAATCAAACTCTGTATTTCTTTCCAAAAAATGTCGAAATAAAAAATGATTTTTTTGATTTTAGACTGAAG